>VXBJ01003386.1:25675-51175 GCA_013400055.1 Nycticryphes semicollaris
TTTTTTGCTATTCTAGTATTAGAAATCCCAAGTGGTGGTGTGGGACCGCTATTATTTTCCTTCGGCTGGTTTTCCATAACAAAGCACACGCTCAGGAACTTTCCGCTTTCAATTCCATCCTCTTGCTCCAAGTAATACCGCTTGTATAAATACTGACTCAGTCCCTTGCCTCGCCTCGTGTTCACACTCCTCAAACATCTTAGATACTAACACGTACTTGCCAGTTTTGGCAAATTATATGTATCTAGTTCTTTTATGTATTTCGTAAACCGGCACTTCTAGACCCTTGACCGCTTTGCAGGTTTGCAGCTGGTTATTGCTTTTATTACTGCTCTCTTTGCAATTGCAGCGTGTCACTGTGTTTTTGATAATAAGTTACTGAATACAGCGGTTCAGCTGCAGTCGCACAAAGCCCTGCAGCCAGGACATTCATCTTCTCTTGCTCTTCTATATCTGATGCTCCAGCCTCTGTAGCCCCAAATTCTTTCTGGATTTTTTTTTTCCCCCCTCTCTTGTTGTCATAGCACGTTGTCAAACTCATGTCTGTTTTGCTCTTTCTAATTTGTTTTTTTTAGTTTGATATACTATCACCATGAGTTCCCTGACAGCATTGCTGCTTCTCTTGCCTTTTATATGTGCTTCAGATAATTTTCCTCCAAAAATACGGATCCTAGACTCTTTAAATATGTAGCAGAATATGGAGGGTAAAGCCAACATCACTAAAGGCCTTGACAGTAAAGCAAGGGGTCCCAGTCCTGCGGTTCTTACCCAAATAAAGCTGATGGGGACTTCAAGGGGAGTTTGAGTGAGGAATAGCCATTAACTGCAGGCCTTGGCCCAGCGTGGACAACTTCGAGCTTTCGTGTAGTGATTTCATCTTCAAAGCATTTTGCAAATAGTAATCTCCAAAACATCCCCAGAAGGAAAGTCTGATAAGTAAGTAGCATTATCCCAGTTCTGGACTGGGAAACCGAGGGAAGCAGGTTGAGTGACTTGCTTAGGATCACGGAGGGAATTGGGTTTAGAGGTAGGATTAAGATTCATGAGTTCCTGGCTCCCACCCCCGTGCTCAGGCTGCTGGACAACACCTCACACTTTATAGCCGAGCTATTATTCTTTTGGAAAGTATGAAACATTTTGTCATTGGGCAAATATACATTTTATTGGCAGCGTAGAGCACCCTAATCCAAAGCGTTACGTTAATGCTTTCAAAAATATTTTATTTGGTAAATCCATAGCTGATCCATATGCCTTTTAATAGACTCTTCCACTGGGGACATTTTTAATGAGAGATTGTGCTGGCTAGGTCCAGTGTCAGGTACTAAAAGAAGTGCTTTGTTGTGCAGATGTCTTAAGAATAGCTCCAGAGGATGAAATATGACTGTGTTGACCTTTCAGCTGTGAGCTTATTTGTCAGGATTCAAATAAGTTGAAAGGATCAAACCAAACAGTTTCCGTAGTCAGACTGGGAATTGTGTTGCAGAGGTCAACAGTGAAGGCCACATCGCGGATTCCATAACATAGCCAATTGTTGGTACGTATTAAAGTACCGGAGCAGCTCCTGCAGTCAGAGACACAATTAAAATTCTAATTTATTAATGTATACAGAGCGCTGGCCCAGCCTGTCACTCACTGATTCAAATGACTGCCCAGTCTTGGTGGTTGGGGTTTTTTTTTGGTTTTTTTTTTTTTTTTCCCTTCCCCTCCTCACTCCTGGTGCTTTTGCGGTCTGAAACGTACTGGAAGCCCTCTTGAATGTTAGAGACCCCGAGTGCCTCCCCCGCGATGAAAATCCGTTGCCGAAAGGAAACGGTGGCGCTGGGTTTAGAATTTTTGAGTAAAACTGCACCCCACACCCCACCCCCACCCCCCGAGGCTGGGTGGCACCGCACTGGGAGGGCAGTACCCCTTGGCGACAGGGCGTAGAATCAACTGAATAAATACATCAAGGGTGGTGGAAATGCGCCCATTTTTCAAAACTTGGCTTAAATGATGCACCGAGCCATCTTTGTGCTTAGTTAATAAATCTAGATATCTCGTTGGATGGCCACAGAGGTTAGGAGTTAGCTGGGGTTTTTTTTTGCCAATGAACAGACACTTTGTGGGCAACAAGAATACCATGTGGGCATGGCTTCTCTCTGCTGTGCTTGGCCAGGGCGCTGGCGCAAGCTCCCTGACACAGATGCTGGGGGGGCTGTGTTTGCATCAGCCGGGCGGGAAAAGGATGCTGTTCACCCTAGTTCTCCTCTAAGATGCCCCGTGGTGCTGCTGGTGAGGTCCCACGCGGGGCTGGAAGAGCTCCCTCTGTCTCAGGCTCCACAGTTTAATGCCAGCTGGCAGGCTTTGTCATGTAAACCCCACTGCTGCAAACAGATGTGGAAAATTAATCTAGTATATGCTGTGTAGCTAATCTGTTACCGCCTTATGGATAATTTCCTATATTCCTTCTTTATTCACCCATCAAATAGCCACGGTGCCTTTCAATAGCCTTTAGATGACAATGGCCTCCAGCGATGTCTTTGGGGCTTCTTGACCTCAATAACTCTACCTGGAGACCTGCTTTTAGCAAGTTTTGAGCTATTTAGTGTATAAGAACTTGGACGCAGGAGTGGAGATGTGCTCTGCTGATAGTTGAAAAAAAAAAAGAAAAATTAAAAGAATCTCCAAATACACAATGACTCACATTTTGAGCCTATCTCACGCTGCCGTGCTTTAGATTTGGCAGTGACCTCCAGTTTCACAGCCTGATGACACAAACAAAAGAAAATTGAAAGTTAAGGAATGGATTCAGTAACCAGCAGTTGGGAAAAGAATATGAAAAAAGATCAGCCTCACAAAAATTACTGGAAGTGAAAAAAAAGACTAAAGCATGTTTGATAATATATTTGCCGTAGACATTGGATTTCCTTGAATCTGTGAAACAAATAATTTAACAGGCCAGGTACGCTTAGGATTTTGAAAATGTGCACATTTTTCCTGGCCAAGATAAATATATCTTTGTATTAATAGATGTATTGATTAAAGTTTGCAGAGCTTTAATTGCTGATGCTCTTAACGATTATTCATTTTGGTTCCTCAAGCATTTTAGTTGCTGGCAAGAGCGCACAGATTGGAAACAAATCAAGAGACACATTTTTCTCCCAAGAAAGTAAAAGTGCATGTGTGTTTTGGCAATACTAAAAATACAATTTTTTTTTAAAGACGTAAATGTTGTGTGTTGCATTGAGCTGAAAGTTGGATACCGGGCTGCAAACAGATTTGGGACGTCCAAGTCAGTATCTCGCAATTGAAACCCATCACTTGACGTTTTCATGCGATTCTGTGAGATTTGTTGTGTGGTAGTTAACCTGTGTGTGTCTGGGGAGAAGAAACAAGGGCATTACTAAGATGGAAACTTTTTGTTTTGCGGTTGACAAAACAAAAAATAAATCTTCCCTTTAAGTCACGGCCAAGAAAAGAATTTGGGTTTGGTTTAGATTTTCGGGGTGAGACTGGGGGAGGCTGAGAGGACAGAGCTGTCCTCGCCTTTGCATACCGCTGCTTTTTAAAGCAGCCTTTTGGCCGAGCTTTTGTAGAATTTAATTTGCATGCTGGATTATTTTACTATTTCTTTCCAGTATCTTAAGAAATAGAAGAGGGCAAGAGGAAAAAACAAACCAAAACAATTTTTTTAAAAAAAAATCACTGTAGCTTGATGTCAGGAGCATTTATTGTTGTTTTTTATGAAATTGGAAATCGTTAACTCGACGACATAATAAACACTGAAAGGTGAAGGGAAGGGTATTCTCTGTTTCACTTGGAGCACACAAGTACCAGGTTACGTAGCCTCAGGTTTTACTCGCAATGTACCTTTTTTACATAATGGTAAATTTAACCGCTGGTAGAGAAATTATGTCTCAGCAGATAATTTGGGAGGGGAAATAAATTTGCAAGCGTATTGACTGCATTTGGGTGAGTATCTCTCTGTTTCGTTCTGAAACACGGGAGTTGATCTGACTTCGGCCTCAGTCAAGCCGACGGGATTTTTGCCACCAACTCTAGTTGGGTTGAGGTTTCGCTTCTCCAAAGTTTAAATTATTTACCTATGCAAGTTCCACTTGAATCCTTCAATTATTTTTTTTTTTTAATTTTGTCTTTGGAAATAAAGCAAAGTTGAGATTTGCTGGTTTCTACCAAAGCACCCGTAGCTCTTTTATTTTTCATCCCTAAACCAAATTATAGGTGTTAGTCAGTTTTTTGGAATATGCCTGTGAAGTGCAAATATCATCCACCCCACAAACAGAACAAAATCTGAGTCAGGTCCTCAAAGTTACACCATCAGCGTGAAAATGTTAATACTAAGGGTTTTTTTTTCAGTAAAACCTGTGGGCCTTTTTTTTTTTTTTTGCTGCCCTTTTGTGTTTTGTGTTTTTTTTTTTTTAAAGCCTTCATTATTCAGTTTTTCCAGCTTTTCAGACTGAGCAGAAAGGTGACACACACAGTTGTTTTTCTTGAAAGAAGTCTATGATCGTCCTGTAATTGCATGATTCCCAAAAACCCGTGGCTTCTAGGAAAACACAGATATATTGGGAGAGCTGGCAGTGTGAGGTACCGTCAGCAAATGTGATTGTTCTCATTTTCTAGCTGTGTAAACCCTGGCAGAGAGATATTAAGGGACTCACCCAAGGTCAGGGAGCTGCAGTGGTGTTGAGGTGCGTGGGGATATTTGGGAGTTTGGCGTCAACATCTTATTAAGAAGAAGTCGGTCCTGAGGGGCAAAACTGAAAGTAGAAGGCAGGAACCCTCGTTTCCAGCCCCCTGTCTCCTTAGAGCATCCCAAGTATAATTTTCTCGCAGGTTTTCTGCTTTGATGTTAAACGTTTAGAGAGTAGGGGTGTTTTTTTTTTAAAAAAAATGTGGTTTCTGACCAGGTTGGGAGTGGGGGCCGTGGGGCTGGCAGTGCCCGAGTCCGGCCGTGTGTTACCCACCTCGGGGAAGGGAAAAACAAATGAAACCTTCCTGACTGGTCAGAAATGTGTAAATTGCTGACAAAATGACACATGTAATTAAGAGTGCTCCTGCCATTTTACCTTGTGGTTTACACCTACAGTGTTGAAAAAAGAGAGTGACTCCCACCTCGCTAATTACCATTATCACTGAAATGGTAGGGTTTGAGTCATTAGTTCCATGTGCATTTAATTAGAGGAAGGCTGAAATTGGATTTAACTTATTACTTTTTCATGGATCACTTTCTTGTCATCACTTCAAATTGGATTGCAGCCCCAGGTAACTAATTATGAGCGCCACAGGATCAAGAGTGAAAAAAAGGTAATTAGGAATAACACTGTTGGACCCTTGCTGGTAGTCCACTTGTGCTTGGGAAGAAATGAGAGCAGTATTTTGTAGTATTACAGATTAGGGAGTTAAAGGTATGCACTGCTGCTAGGAATCATGGGAGACTGCCCCCTCCTAG
This sequence comes from Nycticryphes semicollaris, assembly GCA_013400055.1. NCBI lineage: Eukaryota > Metazoa > Chordata > Aves > Charadriiformes > Rostratulidae > Nycticryphes > Nycticryphes semicollaris. The sequence goes on from VXBJ01003386.1 coordinate 31,128, forward strand.
AGCGGTTTATATGATGTACAGCTGGGTTGAAGATGTTATAGCGACATGGTTCCACAAGCAGCTCCTTAATGCCGAGATTAAACTTGTAAAAGCAACAGATGGGTTGTAGGTATGAGGCATCTCAACAGCCGGGCTGTCAGGGGTCCCTACCGATGTGCTTCTGCCCGCGCTGCCGAGGCACTCTTCAGCCACGCCACCGAGTGGTGTAAGTCCAGCGAGCTAGAATTGATAACACGTTAATGAACACATTAATGAGCCGAAAAGATCACTCACGTCCGACAGGGAAGGTAGATCAATCAGGAGAACAACGCTGAGGTTGGTGATGTGGACGTCGGGGACTGAGCTCGCGTTGCCGCCCTGATAAAATCAGAACGGTTTCTTCTCTTCTGTTTTGCTGGAGAGGTTTCTTTTTGTTTTTGCTTTCTGTGAGGAAGCCTTGCTTGCTTGCTTGGTTGGTTGGTCTGGTGTGTTGTGTTTTTTTCTTTTCTGATCTTGTAGATACAATTGCCACGTTCTCCTTTCTTCAGAAAATACTTTAAAACAAATTGTTTTATTTCCATGTGCAGAACAGAGTTCAGAACTGCAGGTAATCAATTTTATTGACACACTCTGGGGGAAAAAAAAAATAAAAATGTTGATGAGAGTTCAAGGATGTGAAAAGATTGAAATTTCAAAGTGCCCAACTCTGAGCGTAGGAAAATTTCAGAAGCAGTTTCATTAAGCAAAGAGATGTATTGTGTAGGGATCTGCGAGAGGAAAGTCTGCTCTAGGACCTGATGATATTACAGGAGGTTGATTTTTGCCATTAGAAGAGGAAAAGTTTCTTAATTTCTCCTCGTGGTGAATCACAGTTCAAAGGCTAGCACAATTTCCTTAAGTTGTTTAAAATGGCTTTTAATGCCGTGTTAATGTAGGCAAATATTTGTGACTCAGTGTTGGGTAAGTGATGCTTGCTCATTATTTCCTGATGCAAGCAAAGTGTAGGAAATTATGTGACCACCGTGCAGAGATGCTGAAGAGACTTAAGAGTAACAAAATTCAGTTACGGAAATGAAGTCTTTCTCATTTACTAGACGTTACAAAATAAATCTAGAGATTAAAAGGCATTACCTTTAATACAGAAAAAGAGAATCTCCTTTAATACATCTCAAATTGATTTACAATTTTTATACATAATATTCATCTGCGGTTGAAAAGGGGGCAACCTGAGGTCGAGTGATGTAGTGTTTCCATTTTTCCATATGAGTCTTACTGCGTGTGATAAAAGCAAACTCCTTTATTTTGTCAGTCTGCAGGAATTTCTGATGAAGTGCAGGGGTCACTTTTCTGTCAATTTGAGTAGGCAGCATTTTTGAACTACTGTTTCTCCCCCCTTCCTCCTACAAACCCGTGGCCCTGATCTGACACACGCTTGCACACACACACACCCACACACACACACACCACGGAGTGCTGCAATCTGCAACTTATTAGTGCGCAGCGCTGGAGCCCGTCCAGTGGTTAGAAAATTTCCTGAAGGCTGGAATAACAGCAGTGGGTGCAAGTGCCATCGAACAGAAGTGACAATGAGGGGCAGTCCGGCCCGCCTGGCCCAACGCCCGGGCTTGGGAAACCAGCTGAGATAGTCGAACGCGGGAAGATTGACGCGGTGCATCTGGGAAATGCTCAAAAAGTTGGGTTCTTGAAAAAATTACCTTCTGTGATCGTAAGACATCATCTGTTTTCCTACAGAGATTGTTTATAACAGGGTTTTCAAGCACTTGTCAAATAACCAGGAGTGAAGGAAACAGGCTAAAAATCTCTTACCGTTCAGATGAGTCCTGGTGCGGTGAGGGGAGAAAAAAAAAACCCCAAAAAAACAACAACCACCTCTCCTTGTAGAGATTCCCAGCGTTCCTGTGTGACCTGCTCTAGGTGTTCCTGCTCCGGCAGGGCGATTGGATTTGATGATCTTTCAAGGTCTCTTCCAATCCCTGATATTCTGTGATTTCCTGGCCAAAGGGTACCCGGGAGAAGGAGAAAAGGAAATTATTAGTCAAAGAGGGAGCCGGGGAGTCCTCACGGAGCGCGGGGTGTAGGTGAGGGAAGGTGCTGCCTTGGGGCCACGCTCCCGGTGATGTCACGACGGGAGTCGTGAGGTGAAGTCATACCCAGTAACTGTTTTCTGTGTTGCTTAGCTTTTGTTACTTAGCTGTGATATCATGGGCAAAATATTATAAACATATCATGGCTATAGCTTGCTTGTGTAACAAAAGATCAGGAACTTTTATTAAGTTTGTTTTCCTTGTCATATTGTAAAAATTTATTATGTGTACTGTGTATATTAGAAACAGATTTGGGTAATTCTGTCTAAATGAAGTCATCCCAGCTATTTCCAGACTGTCTGTTTCTGGTTGTGAATAATTTTCATACATCAGATGGTTGTCATATTTAGTAGCTCTCTACGGTTTAAATAGGACATATCCCATTTTGAACTTCCACGGACTTTAGCCGCCTCGAGTTGTTCAGGTTGGTTTGTTGCAGGGGTGTTTTTAAAGCCCTGCCCGTGGTGGGGCAGAGCTGGGCTGGCGCTGGAGGAGTCCCTCTCAGGCCTTTCTACGTCAAAATAACAGATTTTTAACAACTGCAGTAGTACTTGTGGCTTTTCGGCAGCACGCGTTTGGGGAAGAGCCTGCCAGGTACCTATTTCAGCTTGTCCCTTTGTGTTCACACTTTGCAACAAATATGTTAGAAAAGAACCAAAAACCAACCCCAAAAAACCCCACTCACCACCAAAGAAAAAGTACTATGTATCAAAAATCTTTTGGGATAAAAGAAATCACTTCCCTCAAAGAATGCACGATTTTTTTTTCCTTTCTTTTTTCTTTTCCTTTTAACAGAAGTGTGAAAGAAGTTAATGTTTAAATGTTTAACGTTTAAATGTAAATCATATACACATCTACATAGCAGCTAACTTACTGTGACTGCTGCTGGTGGTGGTGGTTTTTTTTCAATCCTCAAGGCAAAGTTTCTTTAGTTACTGTGGGGAAGCTCTGCTTGTTCCTCCTGCACCGACCGAGGAGAGTGTGCACTGGAGGAATCTGCGGCAGAATTTTGCCCTAAAACCGTCAACTTTGCCAGAAATACTTGAGTTACAGCAATTTGTTTAAAAAGAAAAGGGAAAAGGGGGGTGGGGGGGAGGATGAAGGGATGAAGGCAGGAGAGGAGGCATTTTGATGTAGCTGGCTGGAGCGGAGGAGAGCAGCTGTTTGCCTCATGTGTTTAAATCTCTAGAGCTAATATTGAAGTTTCAGGGCAACAAGTGCAACATAACGGAGTAAGGAGAAACTGAACCCAGGGAAACAATTGGAAATGCCGCTTGGATGTGGCTTCAGAGCTTGACAGCTTTACAGCTGTGTCGTCAGGCTGGCACGAACGTGTCGCGGTGTGTGCAAAGGAAAGGCTGTTGCGTTGCTGAAATGTTTTTACTTCCCTGATAAGTGTAATCTGCCTGTTGTAAATTACTAATTTATTTAAGGTGTAACATTAATGGCGCATAATCTCACGCCACTGAAAGCCTAGAAAATTAAAGCAGACTGAAGGCACAAGAAAGAAATGTACTTTGTGTCAGGATGAAGTTTGATGAAGCATGGAGAAGATGGAATAGATTATTAAATAAACTTTGAGGGGAGATGGAAAAGGCACTGAAATCTCTCATTTTGAAAGGAATTAGTTTACTTGATTATATGCAACTGTATCACACTCAGGAAAGTATAAGACAAATGAAAGCAAAACAAAATTTAATTGAGCTATTATTTTGCAGACTTTGGCTCCGTTTCAGACAGCCTAATCAAATTGCGCTTTGCTCAAATAACTAATGTTAAATGCAGTCTACCAACAGATGTTTAAACAGAGACTAATTGGAAAATCTACATCCTGGGTTTAGCGTGTTTAGCTGAAAAAGTTTGGAAATTGCCTTTCGAAGCGAGGCGGGGAGATGACGGGAGGAGCTCAGGTAGCGATGGGCGTCGGGGAGCAGCACACGCCACGTCCCCTCAGTGCCAGGGGACAGCAGTGACCGTGCTGGAGCCCCCAGTGTCCTTGCCTGTTCTGTCACAGAGGCATGCATTTTATAAGTGGTATAACTTCAAATAATATGTTGTGGTGATTTAAGTTATTAACCTGTGTGGCACATTCCATTTTCAAGCCTTTTGCGACATTTCTCTGCGGCCACGTGGACTTCTTGGATGGGTTGGAGTAACTGAGTTGAACAGCTCAGGCCAGATTTGTCCCAGTTTTCAGCGAGAGCTGCCCAGGAAGGATGCTGGGTTGAGGGATCTCGGACAGGTTTTCTTCCCCACCTCTGATTTTTCTTTCAAATCACTTTTACACCAAACTCACTCCAGTAGTACCCAGGCGACCAGTTCTGGTTTGCTCAACGGTGGCAATCACATCTGCTGTGATTTCGTAGTAAGGTGGTGTGGTTTGTGCACTTGGCTCCTCATCAAGACTTCGGGCCAAAGAATCACTCAGAGTTTGTGTCCCGGGATTCGGTTTGTGTTGTTCAGGTGTCGGTGCACAGTTCTGGGTTTGCTGTGAAAAATTTCTGTCCCCAGGACTTTGTTGTCCCAGCGAACAGTATTTTGTTCATTTGGACAACTTTTGGAAGCAGTTTTTTTTTTTTTTAATCTATACAGTCAAGAAGCAAAAGGCAAAAATCAGAAATATTTGTGAAAATTTCCCTATCTTTCATGGGAACAATTAAAAATCGATAGAAGTGCTTTGTCTAACTCTTTGTAGCTTGGTTGAACATCCAAAGCAAACTCAATGGGAGATGCCAACCGCCAGCCTAACCTGTTGTTCATAGCCACTCTGCAGATGTAGTAATTTTAATCTAGTTTTTTTCTTGCAAGAATAGATGGGTAATGACCTTTTGTTTGTTGATGATCTATTATGATGATCACCGTTATCACTGGCATTGTTAGTAATTGATGGACCTCTCAGCTCCATCCCAACAGGAGCTCTCTTAGGGCCAAGGTGGCAACCTGTTGCCCGAAGCTGGATTGTAACCAGTATCTCCATTTTATGTGGTCATCTTCATGGCGTGGTTACTCTGGGAGAAGAGCGAGATGCAACTCGCTGAGTGATCTGTAAAGTGCCTTCGAGGTGCCTGGCTGGCTCTGGCAAAGGCATGCTCAGGGCAGTGGCTCCTGATGTTAGTGCTGGTGTTATACAGGCTTAGTAGCTGGTATGTAATGGGGAACAGCCAATCTGAGTGTAAGATAAACAATAATGTACATATATATATATTATTTTTTCTAAATCTACCAATTGGAACCTTACAAAGGAGAGATTACGATTTATGACTTGTAAACAGCAGGGCAGATATTTCAGGAGAACTGCAGATAGCTGTAATTTTGTGAATGTGCACAAATTACTTGGAAAACAAATACTCCTCTGCCTACACAGCTGTATTGACAACCATGGACCAGAATGAATGCCTTTTGCGTGATGCTCACGCCTGGTTCTATGGAATACAATAATCACAAAATCATGGAATCATTCAGGTTGGAAAAGACCCTTGGGATCATTGAGTCCAACCGTCAGCCCCACTCTACAAATTCCTCCCCTACACCATATCCCCCAACACCACAGCTAAATGACTCTGAAACACATTCAGGGATGGGGACTCAACTACCTCCCTGGGCAGCCTATTCCAGGGTCTGACCACTCTTTCTGGGAAAAATTCTTTCCTAACGTCCAATCTAAACCTACCCTGTTGCAGCTTGAAGCCATTCCCTCTCGTTCTATCGCTAATTACCTGTGAGAAGAGACCAGCACCAACCTCTCTATAATGTCCTTCCAAGTAGTTGTAGAGAGCGATGAGGTCTCCCCTCAGCCTCCTCTTCCTCAAACTAAACAGTCCCAAATGCTCAAATAATGCTCAAATGAAGAAAATTTGATTTAAAAGTGAAGTCAGAATTGATACGCACCGTGAAAACCTGCATTCCTGGCTGAGGTGTTGGCACGGGAATGGGTAAAACGCTTCAGGAAAACTGAGAACTAACCAAAGCATTTATTTATACTGAGATCACGAGCTTTTGTAGTAGAGATGAATGTGCCTATATCCTCCAGAGATGCCAAATGCTGTCTGTGCAATGCTGTGGGGTAAGCATTAAATTGGATTTGGTGTAGAGAAGGCTGCAGGGCTGTGTCTGGTCACCCCTGGGGAGAAGGGGTGAGGGAAGGAGGTGGGGGCTCCCCCCCAGCTCCACGGGGGCTGTGGGTCAGCGTCTCCCTCGGCCCTTTTCTTCCCAGTTATCAGCACCCAGGTGGATTTGCAGAACACAACCGAGCTGTCGGTCACGTCGTTTAATTGAGCGCTGGCAGTTCCTCCTGTTTGTCCTTTTACTGTGCGATAAGGAGTTTATACAGGAAAGTATGAATAACAAGAGAGAAGGCAAAGAAAAACCCCAAAAGTAAAAGCGAGGCCAAGCAAGGAGGAGTAAAGCACAAGTTGGCAAGAGCCAAAGGCCTTGCATTGATTTTACTTCTAACTTTTGTGTTTATTCAAAGGCTGTGGATACAGGTTAACTTCCTTTGCTCAATATTTATTGCTACGTTGCTTGTCTTAAACTGGAACAATGAGCACTTTGTTGATCGGGTTAAGAGACTGTCCCGTCTCGCTCAGCCTCCTGCATCCCTCTCTGTATCTGCAGCTTTTCAGCAGTTTATTTTAATTTCAGATTTCTAACCCTCCGTGGTGAATCGCTGCTGTGCCACCAGCAGCAACACTTGAGGGACTATTGTTCCTCTTTTCAAAGTGGTGGGAGCACGCAGCGGAGCCATTAGCTTCTCTGAAACCTGACCTTCCTTCATGATATTCCACCTTGCAGATTCGGAGAAGGATAAACATTTTAAAGGAGAGGGGAAATAATCAGATAGGCTGGTTGTTTTTTTTTTTTCATCAGAAAAGGTTGTAGAAACAGTCTGTGCCAGAATTAAAAGAATGGGCAGAAGAAAAAGCCATAATGGCAAGTTACTTTTCTGTTTGACAGCTCTCAAAGGTGCTACCCCAATCAGTTAATAGGAGAGTGAATGCCTCCTCGCCATTAACCACCCTGACCCTTGAGCAGGTAGCCAAGTAGAAAAATCGGTAATATCAGGGCGTAGTGAATGATAACTGTACTGATTTCACCCCAGTTTAGCCACGGCAGTGGTTTCGGTGCTCTTAGGAATGGACCCATCCTGGACAGACTCTCAGGTTGTGGTGTTCGGAGAGTTCTCCCGAAGTATCAGGGATTTCTCTCTGGAATAGGAGCAGAAATGCAAAGCAGAACATAGTTAAGATATTTTTAAATCCCCTTGTCCGCAACAGGCACTGTAAGGGAAGGTGTGTTTATGACTTCCATCACTGTTATTTTTTCCTTGGGTTTGTTGCTTGGCAAGTGTGCTCATTCTGAGGCCTTCACTCAACTGCATCTACCCAGAAGAAAAACAAACCCATTTTTTTTCTGGGAGAGCCAGGCAGTGGACACAACCAGAGCAGCAGGGCCAGCTGCGAAATGGTAGTGGTGGTTTGTCGCTAATTCTGTAGGAGCGAGCGGAGGAGACCACCCTGTCTTTAAATAAGTAATAAATAAATAAAGGGAAAGAAAAACGAAAATGAAAAAGACCACTTTTAGTTTGCAACTTCGATTTTGTGGGGAAAAAAAAAAAAAAAGAACAAACTAAGACAAAGGCAGTAAACAAACAGCCTTAATCCTTGCACAGGATGCTGTAATAATTACTGGGGCAGTTTTTCCATTCCTGACTGCTTTTGCCTCACACCTGTGGGAGGTTCTTTTACTTCTGGGCTTTGCCACCAAAGTACTTTTTCTTTTTCTTGTTTTTTTTTTTTTTTTGAAAACATGAGGAAATTCAATTTCCTAAGACGCCTCTCGAGTCAGGGCAGTTAAGGCGATAGAAGAGTTGCAAACGGCTCATGTGTGAGCAGTTCAGGTTGGAGCTATTGGTCCGGGGCCATGCCGAGGTGCAGGAGAGGGAAGATAATTGTAAATGTTCTTGTGGGGATCTGATTGACAGCTCATTGTCTGCAGGCAGTTGAGCAAGGAATAGGAAATGAGTCAAATGTAGGGGATCTGGCAGCTGCAGGCTCTCCCGGTGGCAGCTGCTGCACCCAGCAAAGCACCCGGGGCTCCCAAACCAGCCCCCACAACCCCCTTCCCGAGGCACCCCCAAAGGGATGTTCAGAACATGTGTGGGATGAGGCTGGGTCTCCTTTGGGGTGCCAAGGGTGGTCTCACCCCCATGGTGGGAGAGTTGGGACAACCCCAGTTTGTGTGTTACTTTGATGTCTTTCTGAGCTGGTAACATCGGGGGGGACAGCAGGGACATCCCATGGTGCTGGCATATGGCTATGGTCCTTGAGCAGAACAAGAGAAGGAAACATCTCCCCTGAATCAATAAATCTGTAAATGCGAGGCCTCTCTGATAATTTTGTAATATCATGAGATGAGAGGCCAGATATGTGTGTTTTGAAGTTTTCTTTCTCACACCTTTTTCTCCGGAGGGACACTCACCCTCAGGTCCCAGTGTCCCCTGAGAAGCCCCCGGATGAGCAGTTAAATGTTACAGAATGGCACGTGCTGAAGGTAGAAATAGATATTAAAAAAACCCTCCTCCTCCAAAATCCCACTGTCTGTGGTTTTTTTTTACTTCTCCCTGCCTATCTGCATTTAAAAAAAAAAAGAAAGAAAAAAATCCCAGCTTTGCATTGTTAGTGTCGGCTTCTGAGCCAGATTGTGCTACAGAGCACACTGATGTGTCTTCCCCTGAGGTATGGAAAGATCTATGTGTGCTAAGCAGGTGTTTTCGTTTGTTTAATTGGAGCTGAGTTTAGCACAATATTACAGATAAATGAATTACACATGTTCAGTAATTCATAGAAAGTGATCGTTGTTTTGCTGAGGCACTTGTCTTCGCATCCAGGTTCGCAGGGAGAGGGTGCTGGCAAACGTGGACGGAGGCCTTTTAAAAACAAACCCCAGTGATGTCTGGTTGCTAAAACAGCAATAACTATTTCGTCTTTGTTTGAATCGTGACATTTTAAATTTAAATAGTATCCTGTTTTGACACACTACAAAAACCACAGGTCTGTAAAAGGAGCGCACGAGGCCTGTGTCAATAGTCGGTGGCATCTCTGGGCAGGAAGCTTTGGGGTGACACACGCTGGCGGTGATGGCACTTGGGGATGGAGAGACCCGGGAACCACCCAAAGAGCTCCAGGACTTCTCTGGTGTGTTGCACCCAGAGCAGCCGGTTACACACATGACTTGGCAAGAAGACAACCGGTTTGCTTCTCCCAGTGCTTTTTTATTTATTATTACTCACTTTTTCTCTTTCTTTTTGTTTTGTTTTTGTTTGTTTGTTTTTCACTGGGCTTCCCAGACTCAAGCTGCCACTCCCTTGCAGAGGCGCTGGGGAGCAGGAGTGCCTCCAGCCCCGTATCACCGCTGCCAGTTCGCAGCAGCAAGATGGGACCTGTGGATCCCAGTAAAACCTTCCCAGTGACAACAGCTTGGGAGATGTCCTTGGCGCTCTGCTCTCTCCATCAAAGAGCACCCAAGCCCACGGAGCAGCTCAGAGGCGCTGCCTTTCCAAGGACGAGCGAAACCGGTCACTTCTTTACAGCTTCCCTCCTGATTTTGAGCAGTCCCAGCCCTTGGCCGGCTTCCAAATGGATAATTACATTCAACTTACCCAAATTTCCTCTGCAGATTCAATTGTAAACTCTTTTCTCGCTCTCTCCTGCCAGCGTTGTATATCACTGCGCTGCGCAGCGTTAAACAACTGTCACTGGGGCCTGCAGAGTTCTAGGCACAGAGAGCGAAAGGCTGTACCAGAACTTGTGCTGAACCTCAGAGACAGGATCGTTTGTGCCTTCCCAGCTCGTGAAGTTCTTGGGAGCGAGCTTTTAGACGGGAGGTGCGGTTGGCACCTAAGTCACTGTGGCTAGCAGAGGGTGCCAGCACTTGAGGCTGATGGTGAAAAGCGACTTATACAGATATGTCCTCTCTCAGGGATGTCCTCGCCTTCAAGCCCTCCTGATAATTGAAATTAAGGCTGGTTAGCTGCATTCCTTAATCGTCTAGGAGTTTGTTGATGCATCACCTGTAGAGCCACTGCCTATATTCCTTCTCTCCCACTGGTCACAGCTTCTCACCAGCTTCCTGATGGATGCCACCCATCCACTGGCCACAGGAGAAGGGTTTTGTGTGACAAGGGTGGCTTCCCTATGCTGGTCAGAAAACCAGCAGCCCTTACCCACATGGGTACCCATGTAAAGCTGGGCCTACCAAAGCCAGCATCCTAGGATGTGATCCAGGCAGTGGGTCTCGGCGCGGCAGCATGTCCTTCTAAAGGAAGCCAAAGGCACGTGGTGTGTGATCTGGGAAGTGCTCCTGCATCCTCTGGGTTACACGGAGCCACCACAGCAAATCACAGTTAAAAGTGAGCTGGAAGCTTTTAAAACTGTTACTCTTTTGAGGCTTTTCCTGCTGCCTGTGTCAGGATGGGATTGTTCCACAGGAGGCTCTGGGGAATTAATGTGTGTCCAAACCCAGCAGCAATCTTGGGATGTTTGTGGCGGTGTAATCTATAAACTTTTAATTATATATACATAGCTGAGTAAATAGTTTGAAATTTCTTTAAACTCTTTGTTCACAAATGTATATTAAAAAGTGCCTGTCCCACACACCCACACACCCTTTTCCTTCCTTCCTTCCTCATTTTACACCCACTTCCAGCAAGGCTTTGGCTCGTGGCATCCTTCCTTGTGCCGGGAGCCGTGGCCAGAGCTCCCAGTGGGGCTGGCCCGGCCAGGGGCTGGCATGGGTCACCCAGCCCCTCTGCTCTGCTGACCTCCGGGCATGTGTCCGGTGTCAGAGGACGGTAGAGAAGCTCTTGACTGTGTCTGGGTTTCCCACTTGATGTGCAACTCATTTGGGAGGCTGATTCTGCAGCTTCAAACACTTTAATGAGATGCAAATTGTTTGTGATGCTGCCTTATTAAATGTATTGTAATTTTAAAATCATTTGCTTGTTAATTGTATTTAAATAGCTGCCACTTAGACAAGCAGAAAGTTTCCAGAAAGATAAATTGTGGGGTTTTTTTTCTCTTTACCATGTTTGAAAGCCGCTCTGATGACCTCTCTGTGCTGCTTTGATACGACACTTTCCAAATGGAAATGTGCCTGGGCCGTGCTCACCTCCTGGTCCTCACAATTTCCCCCAAAGAAGAAAAACTCACCCTATTACCTTTCCTCCATGAGACCACAGGCCCTTAAGAAGGTAATGCAGAGAGTGGCTTGGGAGGTTCAGAATCGTCTTCAGACCAAGTCGGATCAGCCTAGGTGAGATTTTGGGGAGGGCTGTGATGCGGATGTGTGAGAAACCGGACCTACTGGGATGCTGCTGCCCTTGTGCAGATGGGATGTGAAAGGAACCCAAAGATTTGGGGGATGTGTTCATCTTTTGAGCCCTCTGAAATTCCCAGCCGTGTAGGTGCACGTCTGCTGGGCTGCCGAGGCAAGGTTGCCCGTCCTCAGCACCTTCGAGGCTCTGTCTTCTGCAAGTGGAAATGGGTGGCAAAGTTTCTTTAGGCTCCAGCTGAGCAATACGAGGTCCCTCTTGACCCCATTTCAGCTTGGTTTAGAGCTGATTTTGATCGTACACTGTTGCTAGCTTTGGCGTGGAGCGAGCTCTGCGGCATCATTTGTATTTTATTTATATTTGAAATACCGTCCTGCAAAATGAAAAATAATATTTCCATATCAGTTCATTCTTTCTTCTTCCATGGATTGGAGGTCCCCACCCTGTCAATGCTCCTCACTCTTGTTTTCCAGCTCCTCCGTGTTCAGCGCCGGACCCTCCTGTCGATTCTGCCTCGTCTTTCCAGTGACATTTCATATTCCCTTTGTTTTCTGTTTGCATCTTTGTTGTGTGGCAGGATCAGTAATAATAGTTAATAATTAGCAGTTCAATAGCACTCTTCACCTTCAAAGCAATTTTAGGCATTAAATCACTGCAGCTCTGCTGGCAATATTACAATATTGACTCGTTACTTCACCAGTGTCACAGAGGCAGCAAAAGCTGCATTTTTATGGAGGCCAAAACGGGGTCATTTTTTTTAGAGTACAAAATTGGCAAAAAATAAAATTTTCTCCTAGGCTGACACTTCTTTTGCCAAATTTCAGCATAGAGCCAATTTTTAAAGCTGAGTAATAAACACCTGAAAAGTTCTGGTTTATAATGGCAGTGCTGAAAAGCCATTAAATGAATGGCTCCGCTGTAACGCAAGAAAACCCTCTTAAACTGTCGAAAAACCTGTAAAAGCTGGACGGAGGCTTAGCGAACGTCAGCTTCGCCTTTGAGCCTGGAGCTGAGAGATGCAAAGGGAACCGGTGGGGAACACCATTAGAGGTGTCCCTTCTCTGAGATGGGGAAATGGCCTTTTCCCTGACGTGTGGTAGAGCTGGATCAGCACCCTGTCCCGGGTGAGCATCTCTCTGGGTCTCTCAAGCCACAGGGAGAGGGAAGACGAGGAGGAGGAGCAATGGGGTTGGAGCTCCAGGGGAGCAATGAGCAGAATTTGGGACAGCAGGGGAAGCCTGGAGCAAAGGAGGAACTGAGGGATGAAAGGTGAAAAAGGAGGGTTTGGGGGGGAAAACTGCGTGAGGGCAGCGGGAAGGAGCACATGTACAGTCCACGGTGACCTGGACCAGCAAGGTGTCAAGAAACCCTGTGTGACTGGTTTTCTTCTGGGCCCGAAGGACATATTTCTGCACAGATTTTCAAGGAAGCCAGTGGAGCTCTCCTTCTGCCCATGACCTGCATGTCGCACAGGAGCAAATGCCACATCCCAGGTGAGCTTCAGACATGCAGATGGCCAAGAGCAAGGTATCAAAACCCACCTCCCTAAGGGATCCCACAGCCCCTGGCCAAGGTGGGACCCTCTCCCCTTGCCAGCACAGGGTCTGCTGGCGGAGGGTGCTGCTGGGAAAGCTGAGCTGTAAGAGCAGCGTAGTAAAATAGCAAATTGACCAGTAAAAGAAATCAGTAAATGAAGGGAACAGCTATTAATGTGCCAAGCCAAGATGTGTAATTACACCCTAGGACTTTTCCAAACTAATACATGTTAAAGGTGTAAACCTATTAAAGGAGAGATTTTTCTGTACAGGGAACTTATGTAGATAGAAGGATTTACACTGTATTTTATTCTTGTATTATAAGGTATAAGGAACATTTGAGCAAATCCAGTCATTCCTATTATTACAATATCATATGTTTTTCATACCATTTTATGCGGTTCTTCAAAAACTTTGGCGCTAATTCTCTTTATATTGTTAGGAATTTTCTTTTAAAAACAGAATTCTTTTTCTCAAATAGTTAATTAGATTTTGAACTTCAAATACAGTCCTTTTTTTTTTTTCCCCTCCCAAGAATAGGGGTGTTAGATCCATTGTGCTGGCCAAATTACAGTTTGGATAGTTACATTCTCTCTGCTTAATCACCCTGCAATTTCATTCCAGTGAAGGATTTGGTGCCTCAGGTGTCCTGAATTCCTCCAGAGCTCTGTATGGCGAACTTGCTGCCACCATCCGCCCCTAAAGTGGCTGCATTTAATGGCAGAGAATTGTCCTCTCCTTCCAGAGCATAAATTCCATTGCTGGAGGTGTTCAAGGCCAGGCTGGATGGGGCTTTGAGCAACCTGGTCCAGTGGGAGGTGTCCCTGCCCAGGGCAGGGGGTGGAACCAGATGATCTTTAAAGTCCCTTCCACCATTCTTCTCACAGAGATGGATGTTTATTTATACTATTCCTCTGTTGATACACTTTGCAGCAAGTTTGTGCTTTCCCAACCCAAGCAGCCCTCCCCCAAATCTTCAGGCACATCTGAGGGATTTCTCTCCCAATGGGAAGGCAAATACGTTTTAGGGAGCCCCAGACAAATGCTCTTCTTTGCTTGTGCACCCTTTGCCGTGATGAGTGCAGCGAAGGAGTCTGTCCCACCGCATCCCCTCCTGGCTCAGAGACCCACTTCCTCTCAGCATCATCTTTTTTCCTTCTGGCTCAAAGGATTGGGATGAGCGGCAGCTGGATTTGGATGGGAAACATCCCTGAGTCATCGCCCTTTGTTGCAGACAAGGAGCCCCCTTTGCCTTGGGGAAGGGAAGCGGGAGGGGGAGGCCCCTGGACCTGAGTTCAGTTCGGTCCCCGGTTATTTGGGAAGAATTGATGGATCGTGGCATTGGGCTGTGAAGGGAGGTACAAAGGAAAACCCCAGAGCCCACAGTGAGCCCTGCTTAGTGCCGCACGAAGGGCTCTGAGCTGGTTGGATGACCCCAAGGGATCCGACAGCAAAGTCCTACAGTCGGGTTGTTTGCTTTGCCTGTACAGATGGCCGTTCCTCCTCCGTGTGAAACCAGACGTGCACCATCAAAGTGACTGACATGGCCAAAGGCCAGAGGATGGCTGTGACAAAGCTGGGTCTTCTCCTGCCCTGCAGCGTGTCACTGGCTTCTCCAGCCCTCCTGTCCCCCATCCTGCCAGGCTGAGGATGCTCCTGACCCAGGGACAGTGAGAAGGAGAAGAACCCTATGTGCTTCGCAGGGTGGTGGTTGCGAGGAGGCCTCCCTTGCTGTGCCCTGCTTCCAAAAACCCTTTTATTTGTATTCAGGGGAACCTGGCAGGGTGACCTTTAGTAGCTCCTCCTGGTAGTTCGGTGCTGCCTTGCACAACCATACCTTGCAAGTCCGGTATGACAACCAGAGGTCATCTCAGAGGGCTCCTCTGTGTCCTCCTGCCTGCAGTAAGTCTTCCTGGCTTTTAGCATTGTCTGCCAGCTTTGCAAATCACACTGCTCTGCTGCTCTGGGGTGTTTTGGAGGGGCATTTGATTCCTGGAGCTGTGGTGCCGTTGGCTCCAGCAGGGGCAGAGATCCCAGAGCCGCTTTCAAACTCCTTCCCGATGTAGCAGCAGTAGCGTGGCAGCTTTTCCATGTCTCTAACCACGAGGGCTGTTGCCTAAAAACCTCTTTAGGAAATAATTCAAGTTGTTTTGTTGCATGTACAAAGTGAACTGGTTTCCTTTTTCAAGAAAAGATGAGCAAAAGCTCTTCCCATGGCTGCCTTCTTTAAAAAAAAAAAACAAAACAAACCCAAACTTAAAAATAGCTTTTGAATGTTGGAGGAAAACTTGAAACTATGAGCCAGCTAAATATACTGTATCATGAAACCTCGGGGACCATTGAAATGAGAACGGTGGCCCATTACTGCTAAGAAGGTGTTTTATTGAAAATACGCCGACACGCGTTCCCAACAGAGGGAGTGAAAACCAGCGCGATGCCCAGCGGGGATGGAGGTTGTTCCCCCAGGTGAACCAGAACACGCAGCTGGGTGCTCCTGGGCTGCTGCATGGAAGGGGCCGGTAGGTGTTTCCACACCAAAGGACCCATATTTAATCCCATTTGTTTCAATTTAAATCTGTGTGTGCAGAGCGGTGGGTGTGTATGAGGTGCTGTGGCAGTAGACGTGGGGTTTTTCAGAAGGGGGTTCTCAGCGGTGGTCGTCAGGCCGGGAGGGGTGAAGACGTGGTGGGGGGGGGAAGGATGAAGCCTCCTGATGACAGGAGCAGGTTGCCAGGAGAGGGCAGTGCATCTAACTGTATTTCACGCCGGTGGTACTTTCTCCAGCCCCACACCGGGGTGATGCACCTCGAAATGCAAAGCTGGGGGCACTGGGGAGGGGACACACACGACTGTTCCAGCCCCCGCCTGCCAGCACAGAGGCAGTGAGCAGGAGCTGGCCCGCCTGGGGTGGCCAGGAGTTCACTGGTTAATGCTTAACAGGCAAAAAAATGTGTTTGATTGACGTTTGTTTTGTTGATGTTTCATTCTGTGGTTTTTTTTCTTACCATGGCAACTTTAACATCATGACAAAACACCTACTTTCCCTCTCTGTTCCCTCTCCCTCGCTGTCGTCGTGCCCAGTAGGTTATTTTGGTAGACTGGGGTTGTTCTTTTCAAGTGGAGGTGTTGCCATCTCCTACCAGATACCACCTCCAGCCTTTCCTGTCCTAAGAAGGCTTTCTCTGTGTGAACATTGTGTTTCGACCCATGGCAAAAAAAAAAATGGAGTTTTAATGGAAACTGCAGCATTTCCTCGACTGTACGTGACATAAATGCTATCTCACATAATTAAGGAAAGTAAGCGAGAACAGTTAGTGGTGATTACCTTTCAATATATTGTGTACTTTGGGGCAGAAAACATAATTTATGAATAATGCCCAAGCATACTTGGAACAATTTGCCCACTGTGCTGTGAGTGATGCAGACCTGCTGGTAGGAGAGTGTGCTAATAAATTTTACTTTGTGGCGGAAACAAGAGATTACAGTTTATTAGGAAAGGAGATGGCAATTTATTAAGATCAATCAAATATGAATGCAGAGCAAAAATGTTGCTGCTTTTTATTTATTTATTTATCTGGAAGCAATGGGGGGGGTGCAATTATATAAAATTTGTTGTTTACCTGTGATGTTTGATTCATTATTAATATTTTTATGTTTAGAGGGAACCATAATTTTGCTGAAATGTCTTCCATAACTCCTGCACAATCATATTCATAACTCACCTGAATGTTGACACATCCTGCTGTGTATATATAAATTAACTAGTAACACTGGCATTATAAAATGATGCATTAAATGAAGATGTGAATGGTAATTTAAAGCATGCCATGAAGTGAAATTTAAACCATTGTACGGCGCTGAGGGGATTTAAAGAGCCTTCTTCATGCAGAATTTGCAGGGGCAATAAGGAAAACGACAGCTTCACATCCAAAAAAAAAGAGAGCAACAGGGACACAGGCGTTACTGAAATGTTAATTACTTTGGTGTTCTGTTTTGTTAGAGACACCAGCAGCCTCAAAAATCACTTTTCTGCCTGAAGATATTTTACCATGAGGGCATTAGCTGAGAATATTAAACAGGACCAAAAAATAAAATAAAATAAAGTAAATGTTTACTTTGTCCTTTTTCTCAGCACTTTGTGGGTAGTAAGTTTCACTGTTTCCTGTTTAGTCAGTTGTTTTCCCCATTTGTTTTTGTAGGTCTTTCAAACAGCAACAAGGGAAAATGAAGCATTCTCAAAACAGGAAAATGTGATTTAACCCCAGAAAAATGGGCCTGGGGATCCAGGAGTGGGAATAGTGTCCGAGACAGCTTTTTTTTCTCCTTCAAAATTGCAAACAGCAGCTTGCCTTTAAACCAGCCAGCCCCTGTGCCCAGCAGCAGAATTTGGCACTTGCCTTTGCCAAGTTTGGCCTTGGCTCTGGCGGGTGCCGTAGAGGCGCTGCCCGTGAGCGTCAGCACCGAAATTCACCTGAATTCCTCCCAATTTGTAGTCAGGGGTGTGTGTGTGTGTGTGTGTGTGTGTGCAGGATTTGGCCCACCATCCGCTGCCAGGGAGCAGAAAGGAACCCGCTTGGCACTGCCTGTGCAGGGGGGCATCCCCGGGACAAGAACAGATGAATTACTGCCTCTTACTGGGAATAGATGTAAATATTCCTAATTTGAGGCAGGTTAACTCTGGTTAGAGGAGGTTGCACTGCGTGGGTGTCTGGTATTTCTTTCTCACCTTCCCCGCAAGCAGCTGAGGCTTTTCTGTAGGCAAGTCTGTGGCTTCTGCATGGATTGTTCTCTGAATAAAATATACATGTAAAATAATGGCAGAACAAAACCATTTCTTCCCCTCTATTCATCTTCACCGTAATTCAGAATCTGTTCCTCTGACTTGGGTTTCAGAGCCTAGTAGCCATGCTAGACTCCCAAGTGATGATTTTCTTTCACCTAAGTGTTGAGATGCCACCGCTTAACTACGGGTCAGATCTCGTGGGCACGCCGTGCCATACAGCCACCACGTCTGCCACACTCCATCCCCGCTATTTGTAATCTGTCACTTCATGGGTCCAGTTGTGACCATCCCGGTCTGATTGTCTCTGGCTGTGACGACGCCCTGTAATTGAATGGAAATAAAATGGGAGTTTATGGTTCCTCTTGGTCTTTTAAAATATTTTGCTGGCTTAAAAATGCATTATATTTCATGGTGACCTTACTTAAGGAGTGCTACCATCTCTGTTAGTCAGGGAACGGAGGGAAGTTTTCAGGCCACCGCAGATGTTGGCTGAGCTTGCAGGTATGAAGCTTTTATATGAAAGGGTATAAAATGCTTTTAAAAATATGGCTTGCAGGTTCCGTGGCCAGCGCTCGGTGCTTAGACAGCACCTTTCGTTTTCAAAGTGTTTTGCAAATATTGGCCTACAGAACATCCTGAAATGAGTAGAATTATCCCCGTTCTGCCGATGAGGAGACAGAGATGTCGAGGCCGTTGACTGCCTTTGAAATGCTGGCTGTGCGGGCGGCTGCGGAGCCAGGCCAGACATTTTGCAGACTTGAGAGAGAGAGAGAGAGAGAGGCATCCTCAATGTGATAGCCATCCCAAAAAACGTCTGGGTGACTTGCCCAAGGCTGGGGAGAATTGTCAGTGGCTGTGCTGGCATTGCCACATCGCGCTTGTTCTTTGCCCCCGGAAAGAAGTGTCTTGGTGTAGTCTCCTTTTTTTTATAAATATAGTAAGTCAGAGTTTGGTCCAAAGGCGTATGAGGGCAGGAGGAGGGCACTGGTCTCCCGTTGCCTCTACCTGGATGCGGCCGTATTGGAAAACGAGACCTGAGGATGTGACTTACACAGGGCTGAGGGCTGCGTGAGAAGTTTGTGCCGAGGGAGACGAGGGTAGATCAGAAGATTTCCTTCCAAACTGGGGTCCGTGGAGCATCCTCTGACTGGTGTGCTGAGACTGCCTGGGTGTGCAGCCCTTCCGTGTTCGGGCTGCAAAGCCCCCCGTGAGGGTGTCTTACACGCACAGAGCCGTTTCCCACCGAGGCCGCTGCAGCTGGGGATGCTGCCGAAAGGGATGCTCTGCGCGGATGCAGCAGGAGGAGGTGATCCGCAAGAGAAACTGTTGAGAAGTTCAGTCTGTGTGTTCTGTCACACGTTCCCCAAAGCGATTTTGAGTTCCTTGAGATTACTTTGAAGTCCGGGACAGGAAGGATTCTCTTAAGCACGAGGCGATAATTATTACTAGCTCGTTGCCTGCGTTACCGGTTTATGTTATTATTGAGCACCCAGTGTGTTGGGGTGTGTGTGTGTCTTTATTTGCTTGACTTTGCACAGATATAATACTTATAAATACCGGCTGTTCCCGTGCCCTTTCTGTGCTGACCTGCTCGGTGCATGCGTGGCCCTTTAAGAGGCAGGCGCCTTCTGATTCATATAGGCTGTTTGTGGCAGATTTAGGGTCTTGCAAAAGATGCCCTTAGTCCCTTATTAAATATTCATAAGAGGGTGGGGTCACATTTTGGTGACCTAAAAAAAAAAATAAAAAAAAATCCCATTAATAAATTTGTTATCCTGATGGGAAAACACTTTAGGGTGGAAAGCAATCTGTATCCACATCCCATTTAAGGTCAGATCACAAGTCGTCAGTAAATTGGGTCCCCTTGTCTGTGCTTCTTGGGAGGTTCTTTAGCGGCAGAACTAATGGGGCTCCTGTCTCACAGCCCCACAAATAAAGTCCGGGTCTGGCTGGGAAGGGCTTCAGGGCGGCTTCTGCCTTTCCACTTGCCGGTGGAGGTACTGGCTGCACCCCCCGAAACTGCGTGAAAATGTAATAAAATAAAATAAATTTGAAATAGTAGGAGAGATGCGACCGGAGGTGGATGGAGATGAAGTTGGGTAGCAGCTTTTTGGGCCAGAGAAGATGGGTTATGGGGACCGGTGGCGGTGCCTGGGTTGGGGACATCACACTGCCGGGTTTAGGAGGGAGGGGGGGCGCGGACACGATTTCTTGAGCCTCGCCCGCGTGGGAGTTTCGAGGAGGCTGGTTCGGTGTGACATGGAAGGGGTGATCCCGCTGTCGCCGGGGTGCCACCGACCCCAGCTCAGCAGGAAGGG
>VXBJ01003386.1:52122-74466 GCA_013400055.1 Nycticryphes semicollaris
GTGCTGGTGGTAGGGGAAAGCCACTCGGTAACGCCACCCGGTCGCCTCGGTGGCTGTGCCAGCGTGTGAAGCCCTACCATTTTATATTTTTAAATAAAAACAAGTTTGGTGGCAGGAAATGTGAATCATTCGGGGTGACTAAGATCTGTTTATGAAAACGAAATGGTTGGATTTATTCTAGCGATGAGGGCTGAACTGCGAACTACTATAAATCACTAAAGTTTATTTCTAATAAAAAGTGACTTACGCAGGCTAGTGTGCCTTTTTTTTTTTTTTAAGTTATAAATAAACTGAAACGTTAAAGACTTTTTCATTTGGATCAGAGCTAATTTTCATGCCTGATGCTCCTGGGCCTTGTCCTGGACCGCCTTGTGCGTGTCGGGAGAGGAGCCTCCTTCCCCGCAGCAGAAAGCACTCTGGCTGCTAAATCAGTGTTTGCTGGATCGGGCCCCCTCCTCAGTGTGTTCACTGTGCAGAGCTTTCAGGCACCTTGCACATCTTCCCATCAAGGTAAGAAGTGATTGTGTTTGCTTCTAAGCTGTTTTAAAAGTCCCAGGCTAAAGCAGGAGTTTGTATGTGAATGTGTCATTAGAGCGGGCTTCTGCCTGGTTGAGAAATGGCTTTTGTTGACTGTGCGTGCGTTTATTGCCGCAGCATCTCAAAGCAGGCGCTCTCCTCTCCTCCCAGCCAGCGGAAAAGCTGCTGTCAGAGGGTTTGCCGTGATCTCCTGTGACTACTTCCAAAAATAAAAATAAAAATAAAAAAATCCCATTGATAAGAGCTGCCGAGATGAAACCCAAACCCTGCCTAAAGAGAGTGGCTGCCTTGGCCTAGACGGCGATAGAGCTGAACTGCAAACTGATTGGTCTGACACTTTATAATCAAAGTTGATTTATTGTTCATTAGTAGTGCATTAGCCCTTTCAGGCAAGACAGTTATTTGTGTAGTGGCCTGTCAAACAAAAGACCGCTAGCACCTGTCAGTTCTAAACCATGAGATAAGCAAGCAGATATTAAGATAATGCAAACAGAAATACACTGGAATGAGGTAAAAGTTTTAGCAGTTTCCCCTGTAAGAAATAGTGTTTTATTGGCCGTGCTTCTCTTTAGCGTCCGAAGAACTGGACTGTAGCGGGAAGGGGTTCCCCTGCGCTGGGACCATCAGGAGGAGAAGGGGTTGGAGATGAGCTTGGGCTTGTGGTTTCAGAGCACCTCCGAGGTGAGGAGGCAGCTGGGGACAGATAATGAATTGGGGAAAGCCAGTCGCTGGCACGGAAGATGCGAATGCTATTTTGTGGCCTTAATTTAATTTTGTTTGGTTTTGGTTTTAGCGCGAGGGCGAGATTGAGGCGCTTTTCGTGTTTTTGTCTCTGATTCCTTCCCCCTCTTCCCAACGGACAGATGTCATGAAATGATGCTCTTACTGGCAGGGGTTAATTATATGAAAACTTGATGACATCACGGCAGAGCTGTGAGAATGTCAAAATACATCTGCTGCCATATTCAGACATATTGCTCTCCCTCCTCTCCCCCTATATCAGCTCCCCTCCCCTTCTCAAAAGGGAATGATCTCATGACATAAAACAGAAAACAACACAAGTGTCAAAAGAAAACAAAATTAGTGAACTTTTGTCTGCCACCATAGAAACGAGGATTAACTTATGTTATTCCAGAGCATGGAATGGAGACTATCTGCATGAGGATATATAGTGTATTGTCTTCTGTGAATTTTCATTTGACAGGGATTTTGGAGGCTGTGATCTTAATTAAATCTCAACTGACTCAAGTAATGCATCTAAAGGCATGCAGCGTTGCGTAACCTTGCTGAGTTGGTAAACCATAAATCATCAGAAAGCTTATGATAGGAAGGGCTGCTTTGAAATACTATTTTTTTGTTGTTGTTGTTTGCTACAGTTGGGGTGGTGGTTTTGTTGGGGTTTTTTTGTTTTTGGGGGTTTTTTTTGGTCTTGTTTAACATACAGTTCACCCTGCCTTAACGTTGTGCCCTCCCTTTTTTTAAGCAGCTTTATTTTTGCTTTGGAAAACAAACAAACAAACAAACAAAAAAAAAACCCCAAACAAAAAAAAAAAGACAAACAAAACCAACCGAACCAAAACCCAAACCAAACCCCAGCTCTGAGACAGGCTCTGACCAGTCACTCAGCTGAACGAAAGAGAAGCCGTAAATATAATGGGATTGACAAGGGGAAAAAAAAATGAAATCCCAGCCCTGGCTTTCTGGGAATCTGGCTGCTCGGAGGAAGGTGTGGGTGCCTGGCGTTGCTCTCACAGCTGGATGAGCCCTCGGTGCCTCTCAAAAAGCCTAACTCTCATCCCCGTGCTGAAATTTATGCTGGGGTGTCAGTAGTTCCTCAGACACGGCCGCGGAGCCCTAACGTGTCGCCCCCGGGTTGTAATGGGTCACAGATGGATTATTGCACTAATGGATGGTGGGGGCTTTGACGGCTGCACCGGCTGAGTTGGTTTTTGGTGTGTGTGTGAGAGAGAGAGGAGGAAAAATGGCTTGCAACAGTTGTGTGGAGGAGGTTAAAGGGGATTTTTAGGCGTTGAAAGTGACGTGGGGGCACTCAGGGCCATTTCTGAAGCAGCGTTTTCAACCTGGCAGCAGCACTGGAGCACTGGTGTTGCTTGAGGATCCTGATGTTTTGGTTTGGCCTTTTTTTTTTTTCTTCCTTTTTATCTCCCCCTCCAAATCCTGAAGCTAAACAAATTGCTGGTTTTGGTGTAAAATACTTTGGTTTCCGTATTTGTGATTGCATGCCCTGGGCAGCTGAAGGAAAAGGTAAGGGGGAGAAGGATTTCTGTGTTCAAAAGTTTAGGGAGTTTGAAAAGCTCTTGTGCTTTCTTGCTCTGAATTTCTCAGTCGTTTCAGAGCTGCTGTGGACAAACGTGAGCTGGAAGGACCCAGCACTTGGATTTACTGGATGAAAACGTTTCCCGGTAGCGAGATAACTCAGTGATGTTGTTTTCTCTCCTCTTTGTTGAGGGGAAAAAGCAGTAGCAGGGGTAGTTTTATCAACACCTGCAAAACTAGATTGTGGGAAAGTCCTGACACCATAAGCTAAATTTGTTATTGTTTGGTGAAAGGCTTGGCTGGTTTTAAGCAGTTTGTTTGTTTTATTGAAAGCAGAACTGCATTACTGGAAACTACTTTGCTGCAGTTCAGTTAAAATGTCCTGTACTGTTTTGTTTTTATAAGGTGCTTGCTTGCTCAGCTTTGCTTTCCAGTTATAAGGAAAGGGGGGGAAAAAATGCCTCATGTATTCATCTGCAGATCTAAAGTGCCCATGTAGAGACTGGGGAGAGAAGCAGCACTAGCAGATAGCTCTTCCCCAGCCTTTTTTTTCTCTTTTTCTTTTTCTTTCATCTTTTTAACCTTTCCAGTGCAGTTTCCTCTGCTAGCAGGAGGATCTGCAGCTTGTACTGAAGTTGAATGAACGTTAGGCAAATCTTGAACAAATAAGTGGAACTGCTAATTGTCCTGTGCAGTAGTTTCGGATGGATTTGCCTTCATTGATTAGGTAAGATGCTCTGTTATTTGGGAGGGACAGCCCCCTCCTTCCCCCCGCACTGACTCCCTCCCCAAACTGACAACGGGTTTTAATTTTTAAGCTTTATCTTGCCCTTAAATCTGAAACATCATTGTTCAAATAACTGAGAACAAGGTAAACCAACAACATCAAAAAGGTCGGCTTCTGTGATTTCTCAAGGGCTTGTTATTTTGTACTTTCCAATTCTATTTGATGTCTTGACAAAACAAGATGACACAAGGGAGAATACATTAAATTTTGATTTTCATCTAACCTGTTACAGTCGTGGCAGCTTAATTTCTTTTTACTTTTTACCGAAGACGGCTTTTTGCACAATTACTCTAATTGCCACGCCACTTTATGAGAAGGTTTCTTTACGGGTTTCCCATTTGCCTTGATTTTGCGAGGCATTTTTTTGAACGTGCTTTGACCTTTAACACGGCGCGCTCGCCGGTTGGAGTGTGTCTTCATTAGAACTAAATCACTGAATGGCAAGATTGTCAAAGAAGCAACTGATGTTTTCTCATTAGAATCTAATTTGCACCCTTGTGCTTAGCTGTGATGTTCAGCTGTAGGTGTCTGCCATAGGTGTGAAAAACTGCACATTTTAAGCAAATAAAGTTTACAACTGTTATAAAGGCTCCGGTTGCAACCCGAGTGGCAAAGCCTAAGCCAGTGGTGAGGCAGAGCTCGGATTTGTTTGGGAAATAAAGTGAATTTTTTTTGAGATCTCCCTTAATTTTTGTCTGGGCTGGCCAGGACAATGTTTGTCTTCTCAGACACCCCAGCTTTGAAGAGCAAGCGGCTCTGGGTTCCACTCTGGCAGGAGAAAATACTCAGAGAAGAGGGCTCATCCTTCCCTGGAAATCTCTGTCGGGAGTTGCAGTTCTAAAAAATCTGCCATAGGAGGGGAAGGAGAAAAAAAAACCCAAAACAACCAAAACCCAGCCCTCTGTATAACACTCCCTTTCTGCTCACATGAAATTGTAGGCATATTAAATGTTGCCGATTCAATCACGGTCTTTTATTATTTAATTAAGCTCTCCTTAATGTATTAATGAATTAATACACAAATGTAAGGAGCCTGACATGATGATCATTCTCAGTATATTAAGGGTGTTTGGGAGAGAGAGGGTTTCAAGGGGTTTTCAAGGGCTTTAGAGGTATTTTGAATGTTTCTAAGCAGGATTGCCTTTGGTTTATTTGAGGCTTTTTTGGCAGAATATGTTGATCTGACATTTCCTTTCCTAAACTCTGGGAGAAAAAATACGGAATTTTTTTTTATTTTATTTTTTTTTAACTGAATCATTATATCACCACTGTTCAGAACCATGTACAGCAGGTTATAATTTTTTTCCTTTCATGCTGGAGCAGGAAACAAAAATGATAACTTTTTAAAATGTGAAAAATGATGATGATAATCTCGAGGTTGAAATCTCACTCAGCTTATTAAATGAGTATTTGGTTGTGCGTGTTCCGGTTTAGTCTCTCTTTGACAAATGTTAGATGTAGAAAGGATTTAATTTATGTAAACTTTATATTTTTATGCAAATTAAATGGGTATTTATTATAGCAGAAACAATTATCCTGGCACTTAGTGAGAAACCTGGTATGCATGAGAAGTGGTAGATAAGATCGGATGTTTCATTCTGTAAACAAATATGAAAATATTCCCTTTTTTCCTCAGCTAGAAGAGAATGTAGAAGACAGCAGACATCCTGACATGCTGGGGAATGCCAGCATAGCCCATCGAGCTGCCTTCCCTGGGTCAGAGGGAGATTTCCCTCCTGATAAAATATAATAAACAAAATTATAATAATAAAATGCTAATTTAATTTTAAAGAGGGTTCCCCCCCCCCCCCCCTTCCCTTTTAATAGGGAGTTGTATTGTTACGGAGAGAACAGTTATGCTAATGACAGACTACTTAGCTGATTTTACATTAATATAATAAACATTACCTGTCTTAATGTGTTGTACTGTATTATGGCAAAATAACTAAGTCTAAAAGTGAGATTCCATTTTGCATAATGAAACAGCCTTGCAGTTGCTGCGTGAATAATTCCAGCAGCAGCGTTATTTTTTGTTGTTGTTGATTTGGGAGGATTAAATGGGATGTCGGAAATGTTTTAGGCTGGGGTTGGAAGCAGGTCCTGCTTTCAGC
This sequence comes from Nycticryphes semicollaris, assembly GCA_013400055.1. NCBI lineage: Eukaryota > Metazoa > Chordata > Aves > Charadriiformes > Rostratulidae > Nycticryphes > Nycticryphes semicollaris. Next base: position 57,835 of record VXBJ01003386.1, read on the forward strand.
CCTCCTCAGGCTGCTGGGCTCTGCTCTGCCTTGTGGCATCGTGCTTCTCCCCCTGCCAGGCTGTCAGTGGTTTATCTGCTCCTGTGGCACCAGCAGAGCTGGTTCGCATCGTTGCGGCTGAGATGATTAATTTTTTATTCTTTATTTTTTTTAACATTTCAGATGTATCGCCCATCGTAGCTTTCTAACAAGTCAGCTCCAGCTAATTGTTTGTATTTGCCTAGCTGTATCTACTTTTATTTTTAACCTTTCCTCGGCTCCTCGCTTTTTCTGGGTTCAGCTCTGTTTTGCTCCGTTTGACTTTTATCACAAAATCTTTAACCAAAGAACCGCTGTTTGGAAATCCAAGGTGCCTGGCATGAGGTCTTGCTGAAATCGAGTATGAGCGCGCGGTTGCAGGAGAAGAAGATATTTTCTGGCAGAGTAATTCTTTATGAATTAAGGAAATCCTCCCCATCTCCCATGCATGCCCGCTAACAGTTAACAGGAGCACAACCCTGCCTGACATCCAAGGCTCGTTGTGTGAAAATGGTATTCTTTTCTTTTTTTTTTTATTCCTCCTTTTTTTTTTCACTTCATACAAGATTAAACTACTTGAAATTATTTAGCCTGGTATTTAATTATATTAATATCGCTGAAAATGGGGGAATGGAGATGATTAAATAGGACTAAATCATTTTCATCCCCGTGACCCCTTGTCTGGGTTGTATGGAGGAGTGACAAATGCGTCCCTGCTGTAACTCCCTTCTCAAGTTAAAGGTGAACTTGGCCCCAACTTGGTGGAAGCTTTCCTTGGTCGGTCTCCCCAAAACACGGCGTCTTTGCGGAGCTGGAAACTGGGGGGAGAAGCGGCGGGGACTGCAGAGGGACGGGAGGGCTTGGGGCGGAGGGATGCAGAGGAGCGGAGCAGCAGGCAGAACCCTGGGAGAAATAGTGTCGGAAAACAATTGTGAGTATTAAAAGACATATTTTGCCGTTGATGGTATTAGCATGTCAGCAGGTCTATACTAGCACAGCTCCAAAAGCCAAATTGCAGCTGTATTTTTACCTTTGCTGCCAGGTTTACATGCAGCTGGGTATCTACCACACCCTATTGTTATCAGTCAACAATACCAAAAGTAGTTCATTAATCATATCAATAGCAACAATCGTGTTTCATGTGGAAAATAGAAATAAACAACTTAAAAAAAAAAAAAAGAAATAAAAGATTGATTTCTGCTCTGCCTGCTAACTTAGCGTTCTTTAAATATATCTGCCAGTAGTTTCATTCGAACTTCAACTCCCTGAAGGCAGCAAGACAGAATTATTTTAGTTCTTCATAAACTGCCTTCTGTGATTCATTGTTAACTCATAAAACACGCTCATTTTCATGTACTTAAACAGTTAAGCCGTTTTGAAAGTCGGTTTGTAATTTTTTTTGGCAACACATTTAAGTTGACATGTGAGAGACAGAAATCTAAAATGAATTTATAGCCCTCAGTTTAGGTTTCATTTACTATCGGCCAAAATATCAGAAATAAATATTTTTTTTTTTATCTAACGTAATGTAAAGTATATTGCAGAGTATCTAAAATAAAGTTTAGTTTTGACTGAATACACTCAAAAAGGGACCCATAAATATTAGAGAGCTGTAGTTAAGAACTTACATGACTGTTTTAAATACTATTGATTTAAACCACTGGCTAGATTTTATGAATCAAAGCGTAATTTCCAAGCTTTGGCTATATTTCTCATCGCTAAAGCACTCTCTCTTGTGTGCCTTTAGCAGCTTTCCAGACATTCAACACGGGATTAAATGATAGTAGTTACAATGATCAATAGGTTAAGACCAGTACAATCACTCTTACCGCTAATGACCTCGGTAGTAATGGGTAATAAAGTGTGGGCTATAATAGCCTATTGCTGGTGCTGCATGCCCTTTGATTCCTAGTATTACTAGGGACTAGCTACATGAAAAAGTTGGACGTTGGGAGTTAAGAGAGTGGATATATAGGCCATCATTCTTAACTATTTAAAGTCCTCAAGCCGTACGTGTGCCCACGCTCATCTGGGGTGCGTGGGTCATTTCTGACACGGTAGTTCCCGGTTGATTTGAATTTTCTTTGTGAAAGGTTTTCGTACGTTGCTGTCGTGACAAGCTTGAATCACAAACTCTGGGTAAACATGACTGTTAGCCGTGGTGATAAGTGGAAGGCAGGACCTTCTCTAGAGACACAGATGTGGTGTGAAAGTCTGGTTTCAGATGGTAAAATGAAGTTGAAGGGATCAATACGGAGTTGTACTCCTAGGTGTGTCATATTGAGATATATCTATATAATTATATATATAATTTTTTTTGTCTTGCTGGTTAAGTGCTTCTGTTCTAGCGAAGAGTGGGCAGAGCTGGGAGATTCTTCACCGGAAGGCACATGGCCAGTTTTCAAAGGCAGGGCCAAATCCCTTAGATTTATCCCGAGATAAACGTGCAAAAAAGCTATGGAAGTGAATGGGAGTTGTCCCTTCATAGCTGACGGCAGAATGCGGCCCTTCGTATTAATCACCGATGTGTAGGGCTTACAGCACCCCACCCTATTCCTGTCTGTATCCCCGCTTGTCGTCATAAATCTGACTGAAGAGTATTTGTGTTGTCTGTCTTCCAAGAAGGGCACAGAAAACACACTTAAACATGCTTCCTCTTCTGTTTGCTCAGTCCGACTTCAATGAAAGGTAGTACAAACCCCAGGGTAAAGTAAACTTCTCTGGGGATGAGAATGATGAAGGTGAGTCACGCTTCGGGGCGAAGATAGTGACGGCGGCATTTAATTAAATAACTTTCTACTCCCAGCAAAGTTGTTTTTTTTTTTTTTTTAAAAAAAAAAAGACTGCAGATTAGGATACTCTGGATTAATGGGATTACCCATCCCCATGACTCAGTGTCCCCAGGGCTGGTCCTGCGTGACAGAGGCGATGGCACGGCCCGGTGGCTTTCCCCTAGGCCGGGGCAAGCGGCGCCGGCCATGGGAGAAGGGCCGCTGGCTTCAGTGGAACTGGCATTTGACCCCTAATTAAATCCTCATTTGCCTGCCTTGGCACCTGCCTGGACCACGCGGGAGATGCAGGACCACACGGTGCCACAGGGAGTGCCCAGAGGAACCAGAGGCTTCACTCGGGGAGAATGTTTTTCAGGGGGGGCCTCTGGCCCTGGCACCCGACGTGTACACAACACCGTGGGGAGATGTGCCCTGTACGTGCATCTGACCTTCAGGAACCATTTTTAGTTCATCAAAATTAGTGATGCTGAGAAATCAGGACATCAGTGCATAATGACTGTGAAATTAGGAATGAGAGCTTGCTATGCAAATGACAGGACAAATCATGTGAAAAAGTCAAGATAAACTGCATATTAAGACATTATGTTACATAAAATTAATACTGCATTTCTCTCTTGCTTACTACTACACTGGAAGACTTTTTTTTTTTAAACTCCTTTATCTTCTGATCAGCTATTGTCTGCTGATTTTTTTTAAAAAAGTAGTGCACAGAACAAGTGCTAAACATATTATTACCTTTTATTGTAATACAGGAGATGACAGGAGATCCTTTTTAGCAAAGTATATCCTTTACTGCTTCTAGTTTTGTGCTGTCACATATTTGATTTGAAACTATAGAAAAGCAAGGTGCTTAAATATTACTGTTAAAACTCATATGGGTTTTGTCTTTTCTTCTATTGTTTTTTTTGTTGTTTCCCCCCCCCCCTCCTTTTCTTTTCCTTTTTTGGGGTGGAGGGTAGAGGGGTGGGTTTCTAGGGAAATAGTCTTCTTGCATTACTAGGACTGACAAAATGGTTCTCATGTAGTCTGCAAATTAAACACAAGTGCAGTGATTATTTTGAATAGCTAAATTACATTCTAGAAAGCTTGCAGAATTCATAGCATTGTCATTAGGTATCCGCTTGAATACAATTTGTGTAACCTTGGCCAAGACAGCCTGTCATTTTAATGTCAGTGTTTTATCTGAACAAGACATCATCCTTTCAGATACAGTGTACAGGTTCCTTGCAAAGATGCCCGTGCAGAAACGTGTTAACAGTTGCAAATATGAAATGCTATCAAGTTCATCACTGTAGCTGTTTGTCACTGAAATGTCATGGAAAGCGGCTTTTAATGGTATCTCACATAATATGAAAGAATTGAAGACATCTGTATGCTGGGTGAATATGGAATGGTAAAGACATCGCGGTAGGGCCTTTCTGTTAAAATTGCATAGGAGTCTAGTGCTGTTATTCACATCACTGAGCCTTCCTTCAATTTTCTTAAAAACCAGTCGTAATAGGGTCTAGATCCCATCAGCGCGGGATACTCGGCAGTTGGATTTCTGTACAGAAGGCAAGGGCTTTCTGGGAGGGGAAAGACTCAGTTGACGTTTTCTTGTAAAAAATAAATAAATCTTTCTGGGGTTTACCATGTCGCTTGCTTTAAAGAATTCTCCTCATAGTGATGTTTTGCAAAGGGGGAATTTCGTTGCCAGGAGGATGTGGTGGGTACCCACGTCCTGGGGTGAGCTGTAAGGACTCTCTTGCCTTCGGCAACCTGATTCCAGGTGTGGGGTGGGCGGGTGACGTGGAGGAGCTGCCACCGTGAGCCCTGACCCCTCTTTGCTCTCCTCTCCCGCTCCAGGTTCCAGTGTCGGTGGCTATGATGACACCTCAAGTGATCACTCCCCAGCAAATGCAGCAGATCCTCCAGCAACAAGTGCTAACTCCCCAGCAACTCCAAGTCCTGCTCCAACAGCAGCAGGCACTCATGCTTCAACAGGTAATTGTTTCCTTAACGGCCGCCCAGGTGACCCCTAAAGATACCCCAAAGGGCTTCACCCCCCCCACAACCCTCCCCCAAAATGTTGCCTGGGGAAAGATGCTCCCCACACCCCAGGTCCAAACCTCAGAACAGCCACGCTCTGAGCTAAACTGCTCTTTTGTTTTTAATTCTAGAAATAGCTACTGGAAACGAACCCAGGGAGCAGTGCTAGGAGTGTTTCCAAGATCAGCTAAATGATACAGATGCATATTTCAGTGTCAGGACTTCGGCAGATGTCCCTGTTGCTTTTGCCTGCGCCCCCCCAGAAAGCGTGGTGTGCCCTGACTAATTGGAATAAACACGGTAGTAGGGCGATAGTTCCCATTTTAGACCTCGTTATGTCCATCTGGAACCGTAAAGGGCTACGGAAACGGTGGCAATAAAAGGGAGGAGGCCTTAAATCGGTTTGGTTTCAGCCCACGTATGCCGTGCGGTGTGCTGGTGTTTTTCCCAGCCCGTGGTCCTTTCCCAACCAAAAGCTGGCCACCGACGAGCCCCGAGGCTCCCTGAGCGTAGGGTATGGCACGAGGGGGAGGTTCAGAAATCCCAGGGGCGGGGGGCATCAACATCCCCCCTCTCCCCGACCTTGTCTGCTCCCTCCTGGCTGCCAGGCTCCCTCCTCCCTCGCGCCGCGCACATCTGGGGAGCGGGGAGGAGGAGAGCATTTCCCAGGATGTCTATGCATGTATTGAACAACACTTAATACAGTCAAACCCTATCATTTAGAAAGCATGTGTGTTTCACAACAGAGATTCGCCAGGCTCTCTCAGCAAGGGCGTTTTGGCTTTGTTGTTACAATCAAAGGTCATTCCTTGCCTTATTTTAATTAGTTTGTGTAGAAAATGGTATGTTTTTCATCAGTTCATTTTGGAGATTACTTTTCAAACGATAATGCCAAGAATAGTCAGTGTGCACTGAATTTATTGTCGAGTTTCAAACTAAAGGTCAGACCATTACAGATAAAAGGATGCTATTTTTCAAATCACAGTTTGTGTGTTACACCAAAAGGGACACTGAATTGGCTCTCCACTTTGTTACTTACCATCTTTCCTTTTCTTTGTAGCAGCAGCTTCAAGAGTTTTATAAGAAACAACAGGAACAGTTGCAGCTTCAACTTTTACAGCAACAACATGCTGGAAAACAGCCTAAAGAGGTACAGACAATACCCATTTTACTTTCAAACCGCAGATCCCTGGGGACTGTCTAGTGGCTATTAAACTGTCATTCATCTTATAAATGATTGCACAACTGAGCTGACTCTATCGGGTCTCAGCTTTCAGATTTAGAGTTATTGTCCTGTTTTCGCCTGTATTTTCCTGCGCTTTCCATTTGCTTGCTGCCACATATTTTATGGCGGGGGACCATGCCTTGATGTTCCGCGGGAGTACTGGAGCAAGCATCCAGGCTTGTATCTTGGGAGAGTGCTTTTTGGAAGTTAGTTATGTTGTAAAAGGGGAGGGGGCAAAGCAGCAGGCCCAGCTACGGTGCTGAGATGTTGAGTTTGGGCTTGCGGTCTCCAACTGGAGATGGTCTGGTCGTTAGCAGGAGGGACCGCAAGCGGAGCAGCGTCGGTGGTGACACAGAGAAGCAAGCCCTGAGAGGTAGCAGGGGAGCGCTGCCCGTTAGTGACGTGGTGGCGGGAGACCTCTCTCTGATGCCCCCACGAGCCATGGCAGGAACGGGACAGGCCAGAGTTGTTTCTGCCTCTCCTTTAAACACGCTTTCCTTCCAAAATACCTGCCACGTCCTAAACTTTTGTTGATTTTGGTGAGCTGAAATGTGATTTTTGCTGTAATTGCGTTTGTTCATAAGGCACCGAGTTCCCCCCTCTCTCCCCTCCCGCTCCAGTCACAAGGAGTTTCATGTTTAATCTGACATCACTGCTGGCTTGGGGAGATCCTCGAAAGCTGCCTCTTGGCACGAGACGCTGCGTGATGTCCTGTGATAGCGGCAGCGCCTGAGCGTCACTTTGCAAGTGGCGCTGCTCGAAGCATGCACCGATTTCATGTCTGTGCCTTCCCCCCCCTCCCCTCCCCCGCCTCGAAATTTCGGCAAATCGTGCCACCTGTGCCAAGTTTCAACCCAGAGTGACTTTTTCCAGCTGAGTTATAAACCCCTGAAAAACAGGATTTATAATGGAAACGCTGACACAACCTTAACCATAGCGCGCTTACGGGCGCCACTATAATAAAAAGGGAACAGATTAAAAAGTGTCTAAAATGTAAATCTAAAGGACTAACAGTAATTAAAATGGAAATGGCACAGGGAGGGAAGGCATGTAATTGTGAGATATCACTGTGCAGAATGCTCTCAGCTTTGTTTTGCTGGCTGTTTTTCTAATTCAGTAGGGCTTACTCATCAGTGGCAGTTCAATGCGCGTTAATGACTCTGGGATGCAGGCATCACTCTGGACAAAGAAATGATTATTGTGCGGTCAAAAGAAGTTCAAAGACAAGAAGGGAATTTCAGTTTTTTCCTTAGAGATCCACATTCAAGAGCATATAAATTAAGCCAAATGTTAAAAACCACAGTCTGAAAGCTGACTTCAAAGTCACAACTCTCTAATTAATGAACTGCGAGCTTCAGTTTGGACAAGTCGTGGTTTGATGCGCCCATAAATCAACATGACAGGTCTGTTTCACAGTCTCAGACAGCGCTTGTCATTGAGTCACATCAGATGTAAACACAGCAGAAAAAAGAGGGAATATGAAGGAGGTGCAATTGATCAACAGAATTGGTAAAAACCCACTTTTGAAACGCATTATGCATGATCACAGGAAATGGCGATAGCCTCAAGAGGCTTTCTCCTTCTGCTGTTGCTTTTTTGAATCAGATTTCTAACAGCCTTCAAAAGGGAGAATAAGAATTATGGAGCTTCTCCCCTGTGGCTGGCAGGCAATAACCCCCTGTTGTTATTTTGTGCTTCTTTCTTTTCAAAGGCGTCAAAATTTAGTTTTTTAAAGATCTTTAACTCTATATTTGAAGACAAACAATAAAGGGCTGCCACTGTCATTCTTATCAGTTACCAGGGATTGTATTTTTTCTTTCTGTTGCCACTTCTTATTAACCTCTTATTTGGTCTATTAGACATAGTTTTGAATGCAAGCCTGCATGCTGGGAGAACATGAAAGTTCAGATGAGCTCAGAGGGCAGATAAAGAAATTTGAAGGGGAAAGTTACACAGCAGAATGAACGATAAAAGTTAACTCTTCTAAATTGCTGTTGTCAGACAGGAGAGCATCTCAGACACAAAGATGAGGGCTTGAAGCTTAAAGAAAAAAAAATACTTTGTGTTAAAAAAGACGAGAAGGGAACTTAGACAATGTGATGGCATTTCAATATCTAACACACTGATTTACTGTGGTCACACTTCTGATATTAACACTATCGAAAGCAGCAATAAGAAAGGCCTCCTTCCTGTTTCAAGAAGAGCATTTTAACACGATAGCTGCTCGGAGAACAAGGGGCCCAAGCCTTTTCGGCTCTTTCTGGGGTTTTAGGAAGATATATTTGCGGTTGTCTTTAGTGGAGGCCCGTTTCAGCCATGCATTTCACCCCACGGGTTTCTTCAGCCCTTTTCCTGCCTTGAGGACCTTGAGGAGTTGATTTTTGCTAAATTAACATGCGGGTGATTAGTCTTTCCCCCTCCCCCCCCCCCATACCAAAACCCTACGGTGGGGTAACATGGCGAGCAGCGCCGTGGTGGGGACGGGAGGCTGCCGTGCTCACGGGGACCCAGTTGGTACCTTGACAGATGGAACAAGCGTGTTCATGTACCTCATCCCCCGAGTCAATTTGTTGGTGCCTTGCCCTCAGAGTACCATGAGGAGAGAAGCAAAACACCACCCATCTCCCAAGCCCTCCCGGTAAAAGGGATGAGACCCCCAAAGAGGGTGACGGTGGGACCCCGGTAAGGTTTTTTGGGGGGTTTTACTCGTGGTGGAGCAGAGGGTGAGCGGTGCCCGAGAACCAGCGGGGATGGGGAGAGTTCTCAGCCCTGCTCCCCGGGGGCTGCCTCCCCCCTTGGCACAGTCGGGGCTCCCCAGGGCAGGGGCTCAAGGGGAGGATCCCTGTCGGTGCCGCAGCGCTGGTTGTTTTCCGAAGGGGGCCGTTTGTCCTCCGGCAGTTGTGACAGTTTATGTTAGGCAGTAGGGAGTAACCTAAGAAAGGAAAACAGACCTTTGACAGAAGCTTTAGGGAGGGGATCAAAAATGCAAGTTTTATCAGGATATTTCAGCATTTTAACACTGACTACTGACCTGACAACAGGACTGCACCGAGACCTTTTTTGTATGCATTCAATTGTGAGAAGTAAACAAACTGCCTTGTATCCTGTGTTTGGTAACTGGGTGGGGAGCGCAGTTTGGCAACGTGTCTTGCTTTTAAATTCTTTCTTGGACAATGGGCCTTGTATACTTTTATATCCTGGCTTTTCAAAGTGGAGAGCGTTCAAGAGCTTTTCTTAGGATAGCTGAGAAGACAACCAAACGGGCATCAGTCAATTTATATAAAGGGTTATTTTAAAAGAAAAAAGAAAAGAAAAAACACAAACAAAATAACCAACAAAAAACAACCCCAAACCCAACGTGCTGACTTCTACCTATTGGCCACCTGAGTGTAAACACAGCTTACTGTGACTAGATTTATATGTAATGCCATTTATTATATATGTAAGTATATATCAACTATATATATATTTAGAAAATGAATATTTGTGGAGGCAAACATTACTTGGACTCTGAATATAACCATTGCTGGGGCTTGCGTTCATCTGGTTCTGTCGCAAATCGTTGCAACAACTGGATCTGCCTGAGCAAGCAGTTGCAGAGAAATGAAAACTCTCCCCGTTTTCAGAAGACCTAACCACCGGTTTGTTTAACTGTGTTCTTCTGGAAGGCCTGGATTTTATTTGGAAATAAGATAAAAGGGCTGTATAGATGAGATCAATAAGCCTGCGTGTCGGTACAGCCATAGGCCCGTGGTTGGTTGCGGTGTTAAGGTTGATGGGATGTGGTGGTACCAGAAGGTGGGGGCCAGACCCCTGGCTGGTGTCCTTCACTCCCCAGCTCCTGCAGCTCCCTTCGGTTAATTTTTTTGTTTGTTTATTTGTTTGTTTCCCCAGTTTGACACCAGCAGGGAACGGGGCCAGTGATCCTCTGGCTGGGGGCCAAGGAAGGGCGACAAAAAGCTTGGGGTCTGGCCGGGGTTTGTTTGTGAAAGCGTGTAGTTTTGTAAGAGTTAATTTTCTTTCCATAATTGTTAGCCGTAATGTGTATAAGACCTCCACCTTGATATGATTCCTAGCAGATTAGGGATATTAGATAATTTCCTTCTATTTATTGTACTACTGCACTGTATTATCTTTCTATCACTCAGATAATTACTAAGGAAATCTACATTAATTTTTTTTGGCTAGCACAAGGAACTGCTAAACACTGGCATGATGTATTGATGTTTTACACAACAAAAGTTTTCCTCCTGTCATTGTACAATAAATAAAAAGATATTTATCAAAATGCAAAGCCTTTCATGGATTTTAAAGAACAAAGCAAATAAAACACAAGATGAGCATGGAAGCAAAACCTAGAGGCTTCCTTAACTGAACAAAATTAAGGACTCTGAAGCCTGGAGTACTGTACATATTAAACACTCACATTCAAGTAAGATGTTGTTTGCTAAATTATGAATGTGTGTAATTAAAATCTAGTGGCTGTTTCTATGAAAGATTTACAATGTTATTTCATCGTTTGTCATGGCTAATTAACAATATTAGATGAAGTTTTTCTTCTTCAAAGGTCTGATTTTTTCTCATTTATTTATGTCAGAAGTGATAAACAGAGTAGTTAAAAGCTTCTCTGGGTACGGCAGTGAGAAAAGCAACATGTTCTCTTGCACCTCGAAGGTTCAAGGTTCACATCCCTGTGGAGTAAAGCAACTCCATCTTCTTTCTAGTGAGAATAATTAAAATTTTCAAAGTGCAGAAGTAGCAGCCTTAAATACAGCACAGAATAATTCTGAACGTAACAGAAAGTATTGTGGGGCTTGATGGATGAATAAGGGGAAAGTGAGTATAAAGCACCATAAATTAAGCCAGTGTTCCTGCCTTAATAGTTGAAGCAACCCTTGCATGAGCAAGCAGAGCGCGGCGCAGGCTTGTTTTTCACTACGTCTAAGTGTGATGTGATCCTGTGGTGTGATTTTTCACGTTGTACGTGTTGCTTCTGCCTCCAAGAACCAGCCGGGACTTTACCCACTGCCAGCGGGGTTTGCTTTACCCACCGCTGAAACGCGGCCGCGTGGACCAGGGTGACATGGTAGCGTGGACTGAGGAACGTTTTTAATTGGGATGGCGGGAAGGGTGTGGGGAGGATGAAAGTCCCCACTGGAGGTGGGAATCGACTGCAGTCCTCTGGCTACCTCCAGCACCTAAGCGAGTCTTGGGGTCTTTGATTTGGGGCGGTGGGCTTCCTAGCTGTCCTTCATACCAGCTGGCTGCCATCCGAATTTGGAGTGCGTTGAGACGAGGAACCTTGTAAATCCTCCATTAATGTTTCACTCTGTATTGACAAATGTGTGTTTTCTTGAATTATTAATTTTTTTTAAATTTGATTTTATTTGTTTCTTTTCCAGCCCCAGCAACAGCAGGTGGCTACGCAGCAGTTGGCCTTTCAGCAGCAGCTCCTACAGATGCAGCAGTTGCAACAGCAGCACCTCCTGTCTTTGCAGCGTCAGGGGTTGCTGACGATCCAGCCCGGCCAACCTACTCTGCCTTTGCAGCCCCTTGCACAAGGTAGGTGAGGGCTTTGGGAGCCGCCGGCCGGCTGGCAAAGTGACATCATGCACGTGCCACCCACACAAAATTGTCCACTCGGTGAGAGAGAAGAAGAGAGGGAGATCTCACAGGCTCATGAAATAAGCAGAGGAAAAATCCTGAAGGGCAGGGTGGGCATTATAAAGAATTTTTTATGTTTTTTTTTCTTGTGAGAAGGGTGATGGTGACATTGTGGCCCACTCCGGCTAATGGGAGGCAGGAAGTTTGGAGCTGGGATGCAGTTTGCGTGGTTACAGGCGGTCTGGTGTTACTGGAAGCTGCTGGTGGTACTAATGCGGGCTTGAAATCCTTCCCAGGAGGTGCCTTAATCGATTCTTGGTGCTGGGTTCATGGCTGAGGGCAGCGTGAGAACAAGCTTTCCCTTTTCTCAGTGTGTGATTCGGGCCCGTTCCGGTGCGCAGCGGAGCTCTGATCCGCACGCTGCCAAAGCGTAGAAATCTGATTGCCCTTTGCGGCGGCCGAGAGGGAGAGGTGGCAGCGTCTCCTCTCCACGCCTCTTTACACGGCCCTCACCTCCCTGCCTTGTGCGCATCACAGCTTCATTCCTCCCTCCACTCTGAGGCAAATGGGGATTAACTCCCTTTAATTTTGATGGTCTTATTGACAGCTAGATCCTCCTACATCTTTATTCAGTCCTGCGCTCTGCAAGAAGTTACTGCTTTGCTGAAATCCCCATTTTTTTTAATATTATTGATACACTGAAAGCAGTTAACTGTGCAAATCATAATGCTTCTGAGAGTGATTACAACCTGGGGTTTTTATTCTCTCTTTTCTTCCTTGGCTTGAATATTTACTTTTATTTTTTAAACTGGGTTTGTCTGCAAGCCTGGGGGCCTTTTAACAGACTTGCCTGAGCTGTGGCTGCTGTGATTCAGGCAGACTGTTCAAAGTTGGCATGGCTCAAGGAAGACCAAGTCTTTCAACCATGATGCTGGTATTTCTGAATAATCGTGCCTTTTCCATCCCTTGCCCTGTAATAAATTTAAACATCTACCTCAACAACTTGAGTCGTCTCAGGTTGAGTGGTTTGGGCTCTTAAAAACAGCCTTGGGGCTGCTACTAGTTGCTAAACCATATAATGAGTTTACATCCAGCTCTGTTCAGTTAAATGGGAGGGATGGGACAAAATTGCTTCTGTTCTTCGCCCTTCTGTTTTGTGCGTAGCCGCAAAAGGAGAGCCAGGTGGCTGGTGAACATTAGCTTAGGTGGATGAAGCGAGACAAACCCGGGGAGTGGAGTCTGCTGTGTGGCTGGCGTGGTTTATTTGGGCTTATTTTTGCGAGGCTCTCAAAGGAATTGGAGCTCCTAACCTCCTGTCTTGAGAGACTCGGCTTTTAGGGACCTGACGCCTCCCGCTGCAAGACTCGGTTTAGATTTTTTGGTTTTTTAGAGCTGGACACCTGGTGACACCATTCCTGTGCTGGAGTCGGAGGCTTGTGGGCAGGAAGGTGGTGCCTGGCGGGGACCTGCAGGATCAGGCCTGGGGTGATGGGGAGAAGGCGTGAAACGAGCCCAGGAAAAAAGGACACGTAGACAAAACGCCATATAGACTCGCAAAGCGGTGTAACGTGCGTTAATTACGCTTCAGATTTATTGTTGGAAGCATCCCAGGCTGTTCCCACACACCCACCGGACTCAAGCTTCAACCTTTCTAATTTTTTCCCACAGCTCCTCTCCTATTAAGTTTGCTCGCTAAGGTTCATTGTATAGTACATCAGTTAAGCTGTCCAAAGGAGGGCAATTGGGCAGTGACAAGACACGCTCATGTGTAATGTGAAAGAAATGAATGTGGTGATGCATGAAGTGTAATCTGTGCGGTAACACATCGGAGACACCAGTAGGTAATTCAGCCGTCGTGGCATTGATTGATATGGTTAGCAGGGTAGTGTAACTATTAGTCCTGGCCAAGGAAGGTATTTAAAACCGAAGGGGTGCCGACTCGCACACCGGAGACGACGTGAAGGCAAAGAGAAAGGGCTGGATCTCGCAGGGAAACGAGCTGCGAGCGCCGGGGGGGCTCAGCGGCGGGAGGAAAGAGTAACTTGAGAATTCAGGCAGGTTGCAGTGCAGCACCACCTTCTATCTTTTTTTATCAGAGAGACACTGGCTTAAAACTGATGTCGTTATGAGGTTTAAATCAACTTTCTGCTTGCTTGAACATGGTCACCTGGGTATGGAGGTACAAGGACACAAAGAGGTTGAGCAACTCTGTTTGTCTTTGAGCCGGTGATACCTGGGGTTGGGAAATTGAGTTCCGTGAGCAGTAATCTGTCAGCTGTCCCCACAACATACATTTTTTAAACCTGCGCCTACATTTTCTTTCATAATGAAGGGGACTAGTTGTCCTGAAAAATGCAATGAAGGGCCAGGGCTATAGTTTAAAATAACTGGTAATGGACACTTCTTATTTAAAAAAAAAATATATAATTACATATATCATGCCCCTTTGTTTTCAGAACAGTTAGTAAGACTGAGACAAATACTGTAAATGTGCATATAAAAAAAAAAACCCCATCTTTCTAGTAAATGCAGCTATGAATTCAGTTAAAAGCATTTTGCTTTTGTTCTTAAGTATCTGTAATAGTAATAAATGTTTCTTAGGAGAGAATGCTCCTTCATAAGTGATTTTTTGTTATGTTTTTAGAACTAATACATTGTTTAAAGCTGTATTTTAGTTTCATTTTAGTTTTTAGTGCCTGCCTATTGTCTTGCACAATACGGCACATCCTTTAATGTTATATTTGTGTAATCTTTTCTGCTTTGTATTTAGACACATCTATAATCTAGATTTTACATCTGTGCATAGCAGCAATTTAAAAATAAACCCCATTTCAGCAGCGTTCTGAGCTGCGAGAGCTAGATCTTTAGTATCTGCAAAATGAAACTGCAAATCACACTTCAGATCACCAGTAAGTGAAAATAATAGGACTGAGGTGTCTGGGTTCCCGATTGCTCCCGGAGATTTGGCAGTTTGAGGTCTAAATCCCGACACTGGTACATACAGAGTCGCAGCCCCGGCTTTAGCCATCTCAAGACTTAAAATTTAGCTCTCGCTGTTAAAATGAAACCATTAAATGGGTGAATTACATAATTTATTGCGAGTGTTCGTGGATCTATTTGACTTGCTTTTGCCATTTGTTCTATTATTTTATTTAACCATTTTGCCGGGTGAGTAATGAGCATACCTTTCAGCTGCCTGGTTTGACAGGAGAGTCAGGAATTCTCTCCAGAATTATTCTAAAAGAACTAAATTCGCTGAAGGAGGAGGAAAGGATTATTTTTTTTTATTATTTTTTAATTTTAAATAAATGTATGAATCAAATGATGTCAGTGATGTGGTCATTTTTAAGCAAGGGGCTGTGTGCAGACGTGTATGACATCACAGTGAACTCTTCAATTTAATGTCGCCCAGCCTGAAATCCTCCTTACTATTCTGCGCTGTTTTATTCCTCACACACACAACTGGGTGGTTTATTATTTTATATGTGGTATAGTTGTCGTTGGTGCCAACAGGAATTACCCTTGGTCTAGGAAGTCAGAGCGAACCCCTTGACTTTGAGAGGATCCACAGCGAGGTATAAATATCTTGCGTGTGTTTATTTTAGCGGCTGTGATGTTTGCAAGATTTTCCTTGGGATAAAGCATTAGTAGATCCAGAAGTGACCAAGGGGAGAGGAGAAAGGGGGACAGGGAGGAGAGAGAGGGTGGTGGCCTGACTCTTAATTAAAACACTGCAGAAATCCAGATGAGGGAGTGGTGGCAGAAAAACAAACAAACAAACAAAACCCCAACCCCTAAACCAACCCAAACCGAAAACGCCAGTTATTCTTTCCCCATTTGCTTATTCTGGAAAATAAAAATAGGTGTCGACTCATAGGGTCCCATATCAATACGTTATCATCAACAGACAAGTCTATTCACTATTGTTTCAAGTGAGTAAACAGTGGTGTAAGGGTCAGCCCCGCTCACAGGTAATTGTTAGTGCACAGGGAGCCCTGTCAGGCTAAAAATACATCCCACGCTGTCACTTCGCAAGGTGTTTGAAAATAATAGCCCCCGATACAGGAAAACAGGACATAGGCTTGTGTACTGACCTTTCTCTTTGTTTAATTTGCTCAGAGGTTTAATTTCAGGGGACAAGTAATAATTGAATACGTCTAATAACTAAATGCTCATTTGGGACAAAATCCATCAAAACGTAATTGGCGTTTGGGTCTGATGAAAGGAAAATGACGTGGCTTTAGAGAAACGGATGTGTCCTAAGAATATCTGATCACTTTATGTATAAATTGAAGCCTTTCTCATAATATATATTAATTGCAGATACTTAAGGATTTTAGCATTTTTTTGTAGTGAACCCTTACCGGAGACCAACTGTTTTTGTTAATGCCACTCTCGGAAAGGCGGGGAAGGTTATTGGTCTGTCGTGCAATAATTTACTCCTCTTTGATATGCAAACGATCCACGGTGAATATAAAAAAATCCTATCAGACTCATTTCACAGTTCTTAACCACTTAGATTCTCTGGAGTCTATCGCCTCATTAGACCAGTGCTCTCCAAAGCTAGCATAATTAAAATCTTTAACAGTTTAGCAAAGTAAAGATGTTTGGCTGATCACGTTGAGATGATTATCTATCCATTGTATTCTAAATGACAAAAATAAATTAAATTTAGACCTTGGCATTTTTTATTATGTGTTTCAAATGAATATAATGCATACTGCCTTTTTTTCCCCCATTTTTTTCTTTTTTTTTTTTCTTTCAATACCTCAGGTTTGGTGAGATAGATGCTTGTGTGAGCCGCTGCTCTGCGCTCAGAAAATGGCAGGTTTCCTTAGGGTAGCTCCAGTGCTACAATCCCCCGAAACAATGAACCGTCACCCCAACGATGATGTGGGAGCGCGGTGATGAGAAACCTCTTTAAAAACACACAGCCACTGGCTTTTATTATCTTATTTCTTCTTT
>VXBJ01003386.1:74501-93911 GCA_013400055.1 Nycticryphes semicollaris
ATATTTTAAGTGATGTGTCTCTACGGCTAATTTTTTCCCATGGCCTTCGTCTGAAAGAGCACTGGAACAGCCTTGGCTGGGAGGAACTTGACTTGTTTGATCATGTCACAAACATAAGCTTTATCCAAAAGCATGATCTCAGCGTGAGCCCGTGTCACGCTGCCTGCGCTTTGGCCCACTGGAGTTTGCAAAGTTTTCCCTCGCCTTATTCATCGAATTGCCATCTCCTAAGCCTGGTGTCCATTTTGGCACAATTAAAAGACAAAAAAAAAATACATATTTTTTTAAAAATTATTTTTTCTTGAAGCTTATTTTATGTTTTCGTTTTGCTTTTGAATGGCTCATTAGCATTGATCTAAGAAATGACAGTAATAATAGTGTTACTTGTGTAGAAAGTTACACAGTTTTTCAGTAGACACATCCATCAATTAAGTGAGCAGTTTGAGAAACCAAAATTAATGAGAAAGATAGGTGTGTTAATGAAATAATCATAGTATAATCAATTTGACTGTTAAAATTTGAAAAGCATTTCAGGAAGACAATATGAATTCATAATTTATGTCTAAAAGTGATTAATAAAAACTGTATTTAATAACAAAGCTATTTGTCATCATTTAAAACTTAGCACAAAATTAGTCATATTGTGGTTCATGTTGTCATAATAATAAAGCTGAGGTGGTGGTTTTATCTGAAGACCTTCCTTTTTTTGAAAAATAAAAAAAAAACAGGTTAGAAAGTATTCACTTTCATTAAAAAAAAAATTAAGAAAATTAAACAAGGGAGAAAGAAATGCAATTTCTCAAGCCTACTGCAGCGTGGCCCTTGGCCACCTTTGCTTCCCATCGTGCTGTGAACTCGGGGCGTTTTCTGCCTGAGCAGGTAGTTCAGGAAAACGGGCCCTGGGGAATTTTACTTCCAAAAAATAATAGCAATGGCCATGAAGCTTGAGGGTGGGTGGCGTGTTGTGTGGACCCCCACCCCAGCCCCCACACCCCGGGTTTTGCATTCCATCGCTGTTGCAGGTGTTGCACACCAGAAGCCAGAGACCATGGCGTGCGGTGTTCGGTGTTAGCTTTTAGTTATTAAAAAAAACCAAAACCCATGCGCAAAATCACACACACAAAACTAACACTAGGCTTTGTTTACTGACTCTTTGATTTAATTACTGTTTGAAGACGGCCGAATTAGCTGTTAATTGATTTAATTATCCAATTTGTTTGTTTCAGGCATGATTCCAACAGAACTGCAGCAGCTCTGGAAGGAAGTGACAAGCTCGCACACAGCGGAGGAGGCAGCCAGCAACAACCACAGCAGCCTGGACCTGTCCACCACCTGCGTCTCCTCCTCCGCGCCGTCTAAGACCTCCTTAATCATCAACCCGCACGCCTCAACTAACGGACAGCTCTCGGTCCACACTCCTAAACGGGAGAGGTAGGTGCCGGTGGGGTTTCCCC
This sequence comes from Nycticryphes semicollaris, assembly GCA_013400055.1. Taxonomy (NCBI): domain Eukaryota; kingdom Metazoa; phylum Chordata; class Aves; order Charadriiformes; family Rostratulidae; genus Nycticryphes; species Nycticryphes semicollaris. Next base: position 75,956 of record VXBJ01003386.1, read on the forward strand.
CCCTGAGGGGTCTCCCAACAGCGTGCCCAAGGGATGGGAAAAGGAAGGGTTGGGAGCGGTGGCCAACTGCCTTGGCCTCGGTTTTGTCCTCCGCGTCTTGCTCCCCTCTGGTTTTTTGGCGGGATTGAATAGAGTCTCCACTGGGCAGGATACGCTCCTTTTGTTCAGATCTTTATGGCTTGTTAATTGGATCAATGCGGGCACAATTAGCTAATTAGAAGTGCATTGGATAAGCAATGTGAAGAAGTGTGAAGAGCCTGAGCTGTGTTATTTTTTTGAGTTTTGCATCCCAGGTGGTGTTTCTCTTGATGATCTTGGAGTTTGCGGGCTGGAGGTGAGGCAAGAAATCTGTTGGTCAGTACAGGCTGGTTTGCTGCCTGTTTTTCTGCCAAATTTCAGTGCCCCATCCCATCTAACACATTTGCCTATATTTTTTTACTCTCTATTTACCTGCTTTCACAAGGCAGGGTAGGCTCGAGTTCACCAGGTTTCTCTAAAACAAAGCAGATTTATTTATTTTTTAAAGTGCTGATAAAATTAGCTAACTGGTGTTGTTTGGCTTTTAAAAGTGTGAGTTAATTTATACTTGCTAGGCGTGCATTGTTAAGAGAAATGGCTTAAATCAGGGGTTGTCTGTTGACGTGCTTCTTGGCGCGGGCTCCGCTTTATTCCCAAGGATGCTTTATTGCAGGTTTGTTTCTTTACACCCCCAGATTTCACTGTGGCGTGTCTAACAACATAACTTTGGCTTACTGGGGGAGCTTAGATGGTCCCAGGAGCTTGGGCTGTGGGTGCCATCACTGCTGGTGGAGGAGGAGGAGGAAGGAGGAGAAGGGTCTCCATGGGCACAGCAGGGAGGGCAGGGCTTCTTTGCATTCAGGAGAGTCCCTTTGCCCATCGAAAAATGTTACAGCAGACACTAGTGAGAGCTTGGATTTTATGGAAACTGATGGCTTTGTCTTTCCATCCTCCTTTCATTCATTAGAAAGAGGATAATGGAATTTTTAAGCCATGGAGTTTGTAGTTCTGGTGGTCTGAAAGTAGATTGATAGGGAAGCTATATAAATACTTCTCATATCTTTCTAATACTAAGAAAACTGTGCTGTTGGGAATAGATAGATTTTTAAAGGAGAGCACACCACTGTTGGAAGAACTGCTCTGTGTGTGTGAGGCATCATTTTATACCCATTGCAAAGACATGGTGGGGATCACCAGTGTATACATTTATATTGCATGTAAGTGTCAAGGACACGGTTTTCATGGAAACTCACCCAGGATACTAAAAACAATTGGATGTTTATTAAACAATTAAATTCCCCTTTTGCTGCGTAAAAAGCTGAGCAAGATGGGTTTAGGGCTTTTCAATAATTTTTTTTTATCCATGTTTTTCTGGCCCAGTGTATACACTGAAAAAAAACCCCAACCCAACCCCATGCAGTGAAATGGATCTTCTTTCACTGAACGGAGGCACGTGCTGTCTGCTAATGGCAATCTAACCGAGGGAACAGCGTGCTGGTGATGCTGAGTGTGAAATGCAGTTGGAATACGTAGGAATCTGTTTGGAAGTAAGAATTTTCTCTGTGTGTACTGCCAAGCAGAACGGGAAATGTGCCTGAGTCCTGTAACTGTGGCCTGGAGGCAACTGGGGCGCAGAAACAAGATGATACATACGTTTTGGTTAGTAAAGTTCCAAAAATTAATTAGGAAGGCATAAACACGTCATGGTATTGTTTGAGACTGTGTAGGTTAGAAAACTTGAAATCCTTAGTGGTTTAGTGATAGCTGCATTGTTAAAACTTGCCATAATACTTCCCTTACATACCTATTGAGTTTTCTACACTATCAAAATACAAAGATAGGTATATTTAGGAATACAAACGAGAGACCTGCGGATTTGGCTTTCTCTTGCCTCTAGTTGGTCCATGGAAGGTTTACGCCATCCATTTGCTGCAGTGATTGAATTACATCTTTATCCATAAGGAGAGCAGGAGGCTACAGGCAGAAGAATGCCTACTGATGCACTTAAGGGTTTTGTTGCAGTCTCATCAGGCACCGTGGTGCCTGCCTGGATTTCATATGACACAGAAGCGCCTCTCCTTGCGATGTGTTGCACTGGCTTCCTTTCTGAGAGAGTATTTATCTACAGGCAGGGAGTTTGGAGTGGTGAGTGAGCAGTGAGAAATGAGTAGGATCTGCTCCGCCGTCAGATGTGTATTTGAAAGCCCACAGAAGGTGAAATTTCACTGTACTTACAGCAGAGAGAGTGCAGGCATGAGCAAGGATTTGGTCTTTTTTTTTGACTGTGCAAAGGTTTAGACTAGAAATAATTTGAGATGTGGTGGGAGCATGACTTGGCCAGACTGGGAGACGAACCTGTGCATGTTCTTGTACCCAGCTGGTTCAGCACAACTGAGCTTGGGAACACAAGGGGACTTATGGTGGTGGTCCTGAGTCTGAGCACGGGTCAGATGGGGTATTTTGAAGGGGCTCACGAGGGAGACATCAACCCTCCTCCTCCTCCTGTCACACAGGTCCACAGTTTGGGCTGGCCAGGGCAGGTTTTTGGGTTGCAGCTTCCCCTCTCTTGTTCCTACACCTTCCGCGCAACTGACCATTATCTTTGGTCTGGTACAACCAGGAGCTGCTTATTTAGATTTAAGCAACACTAAAAAAAGCACATAGTAAAAGCTGTAAGTGTCCTAACAGTTAGGCACAGCCACATCATAACAACTGCCCAGCAGCAATAAATAATCATATACAGGTAACATTAACTTTTAGGGTGTGCTATAAAGCTGCTTCCCCACACCCCCCCCAGCCCTGGCCTTCCTCTTGGGCTTTTGAGGACTGGGCTTGTAGGAGGCAAGTTGCTTATGTGGGAGTTACTATCATTGCTGTCGTCTCTGGCACATGTCACTGGGAAGGTTCAGGCTGTGTTTGATGGGGTTCCTGATCCCATGGGAGAGGTTGGGAGGCTGTTTGAGACCAGCGGGACGGGAGTCACTTGGCTGACCGCAGAGGCACCTGCGTAAGAGCCATCAGGCGAGCAGTGGCATCTTGGGTAAAAATGCATTTTAATTACAAACAAGGGGTTTAAAATAGCAGGAGAAATATTCACTGGCTGCTTGGTGTGCCCACGCGTCGCCGTGTTGCCAGCCCAGGCTCCTGGTTGGTCACAGCAAAGCTTGAGTCCTGCACGGGCTGCAGGGACACAGTTGTGGTGGCACCGGTGCCACTGGCCACACCGCCGGTTGCGTGGGGCTGCCGGTCCTGGAGCTGAGGGACACCAAAAGTTCTCCTTTATGGGAAATGGCGCAAACAACAGACAGGTGGCTGGAGTCGCCCCAGGGTGTTTGAAAAGCCAAAAATACGTTCAAAAGCAGGAGGCGTCCTCCCTTCCTGGGCAGGGGCCGGGGAGCACCGTGGTGCTGCTCTTGGTTTCTGTGTGTTCCATGTGTATGGCTTTCCCAGGAACGAAACAATTCTAGCTATAAATAATGGGTTAACACTTTCATTCATTTGGGCTTTAAATGTATATTACTTCTATGCTTTTGTCCCACATTTTGCCCAGTTTCTCTAAGTAGCAGCAGCAGCAGCTCTGGGGTTTGGTGCACAGCAATCTGTTAAGGAGATAAATAATCTGCTTTGGCATGACACTCCTACTCTCCTCTTTAATTTGTCTTACACAAGGAAAATTATAATTAAATCATTCAGGGTAAACCCTTGAGTGTAGAGAAGGAAAAAACACACTTTGGTAAAGATTGCCAATAGAGACCAACTTCCCTGTTGTGCCGTGCAGAGACATTTATCAATATTCAGCACTATTAAAGAGAGAACATTTCGTGTGATTTGTGAGGCGGATGCCAAAGCTCAAATCAAGGCTTGTTAAGATCCTTTCCCCATGCAATCATGGGCATTCAGCATCATTAGAATTCAGCACTGACTGTGTGTTTCATGCTTTGATTTTGCTCAGACAATTTAATAATGTTTATTGTGCTGATTATATATATAAATTCACTCAATGCAATAAACATACCTAAGTCATCAGTACCCTAAGGGAAATATTTAGTTATAGATACTTGTATTCACTCAGGATAAGCGAAAGTGAGACCATCAACCAGCATGCAAACCTCTCATCGTTTTATCAGCTTTTGGGCTCCTTCAGGAACGAGCATTTTCTCTACACGAGTAAATAAATAAGTAAGGGGAGCCAGTTAAGAACATCTGCCGTGCTTAAAAATTTCACAGACAGTACCCACTTTCCATCTCGGTTCCACCCCATCTTTTTTTGGGGAAGCTCAATTATTTTCTGTTGTAAAAACAAGCGGAACAAAGCGAGTGGGTGCCCGGTCGCTTTAGGTGACTGCTAACTTTATAAGGTGACGAGCAGCAGACATCCTGAAAGCTGCGTGTTTGGGAATGTTCCCAGTGTGGGTTAGGTTTGGAAAAGTGGAAGGGCACAGAATTCCTCAGCGAGTTGCAGTGAGTGGAGGTTGCTCCGGCTTGGGCTTGAACGGGGAGGCCTGGGGTTGCTGTGGGGTTCTGGGGGTGCCTGTGTGCTGGTCCCATCCCCTGGCACCGCTCTGCGTTGACTGCAGCAGCAATGGGATGACGGAGGCTGCCGTTAACGACTGAGTTAATGAAGGTGCAGACCTGGTGGTTTGGGAAATGCATCTGTTTGCAAGGGATAAGGTGAAGAGTTACAGGTAAAGGCTGCAGGTCCAAGTGACCTTTCTCCATCCACCAGCAACTTCATGTTTGTCCCTTATTGCCTTCATGCCCCTTCCAACTATGCTCGAGTCTTGTCCTTCCACATAAGCAAGCAGCAGCCATCTCATAGCAAAAATACATGGGATAAACAAGGGGATTTTTAAATGACTTTTTCTTGCCAGCATTGCGGGAGGAAGGAGTCTGGAGAAGGCTGAGAAGGGAAGTGAGAGGAACGGCGTGGCAGACCATTGATCTGCTGGTTAGGCTTAATGCCTTGTGTTTCACTGTTGTTACCGTCCATGCCAGCTGATCCTCCATCAGAATCCCAAGGCCCTTAGATGAGGGTATTAGGATTCAGCACAATTAAGAATTACAGATTTTGGTCCATTATTAATGCTTGGGATGAAACAGTTCAGCCTGCAGTCCATATGCTCCCAGGGCCTGATCCTCCCTTGGCCTGTCTCTCCGCGCAGTGCCTGGCATTCGTTCTGCACTGGTGCCAGCATCAAATCTGCTCATCCCTGTCGGTGCTTCTCAGTTGCTCTGTGCTGTTGTTTTTTAGCTTGTTGTGCTTCACCATCAGCAGAGTATATGCAGGTAGAACCCAAAGCATCTCCTTGCCTGGTCCCTGGGCGCTTGCTCCCCCCGCCAGAGAACTCTCCACCGGTCGCTGTGTGCTCTCCCCGTCTGAGTCACTTCTCTCTGCAAACAGCTTTGAAAAAATACCAGCCGTGACTCAGACCTGGAGTTGCCGGTCTCCAGTTTTAAGTCTTATCAGGCACTTCTTACTGTTTCTGCTTTTCAAATTTGGGTCTGTAGCGTCCTTTGCGCTGCCTGCACCTACCGTCTGCCGCGGCGCTCGGGTTTTTGAGAAACCTTCTCCTAAGACAGGTGTCCAACCCAGCTTGCCCCTCACCCTGCCCAAGAGCTCTCTCATCAGATGATGCTTCTCAAAGAATCCTTCCCTTAGACCCAGGGATATTGTTTCTAGTTCATTTTATTTATTTTTTTTCCCTACAAAAGATGCAACGTTAACCAGGCTGGGGCGATTTGGTGTGGCCCTTTGCTGGGTAAGGGTGCGGGGTTTGACACCTCTCTGTCCCCGGGAGGCTGCCCTGCGTCGGGGAGCTCCTGGACGCCAACGCTTCGCTGCTTTCTGGTCCCTGTGTAGTAACCATCAGTTGTACAACTCCCAACGCTAAGCTAATGTATCAAAAAGCACTTAAAATAGACTGGGTGAGCCTTGGCAGACGCCTAACAGAACTTTTCCAAATTTTAGCATATGTATTGTTTTATTCCTCCATCTGGCCAACAGATCATTGTTTGATATCTGAGTGCTTTGCATATCTCCTCCCTTTTCTTGCAACTGAGATACTTACACGTGCATTTAATACAGCTTAATGCTATTTTTACATAGCAGAGAAATAGCTGATGGCTTTCTGCTAATTGCATGCACTTTGCAGTTAAACTTTTACTGAAACATTCCCGTCTAAATACTTGAAGTCCAATGAAAATTTGTCCTCTTCTTTTATTGGAGGTGTTTATGTAGTAGTCTTAAAGAGGGACCTGGTTTTGGTTTGCGGCACCGTGGATTCCTGTTTTCTTTTTATTTCCTCCTGTGTGCAAGTTGTCCTTCCTCAGCGTTTGCTGGGGAGATCTGACTGTCCTGAAGAGCCGAGGGGGGAGCTAATGAAGAGCACTGTTATCTTTTCGGGTTTTTTTTATAGTACATATCGCAGGCCCAGTGAAGAGTGGAAAAGAAACACCCTTGAAAATGCCATAAAAGTAGAGGGAGAAGTTAGGTGATTTTTGTGTGACTGTTTTCCCTGCCGTTCAATAAAAATGGAGCAGTTAGTATGACAGCTGTTATATCATGTTATATCCTACCGCTAAGATATTGAGTAGCATTTAAAGTAAAACTCCACCATTAAGCTGTATAAACTTTATCCGTTCCACTGTGGTTTAATGGAAAAAAAATGAGTTTCTCAATAAAATGACATCATTTTTCCCAGGTTGTAATGTTCACTTTACAACTGTTTTTCTTTAATTCAATTTATTTTACTTTTCTTTTTCTTGGCATCCTTGGTTTTTTTTGTTATTTTTTTTTTATTTTCCCTTGCAGTTTGGAGAGGGGGGGAACAACCTCTTTTTGCAGAGCAGATAGGGATTGCTCAAACTTCTTTTTTTTTTATTATTTTATAAAATTTTTTTCCTCCTCTTCTCCCCCCACCCTTCACACCTTGTGCTAATCTGGAGCTCTGGTTTTGGCCGTCAGACAGGGTTGTATTTTCAAAGCATTGAAATTCGGTGGTGGGGATTTGTGGCTCTACCTGCTGCACGTTGAGGGGGCGGGGGAAGGAGTCCGAGGAAAATTCCTCTTGCATCGCTTTCAGCCCGAGCGACGTCTGTGTAATGCCATGGGGTGTTTTCCCATATAGCTGCAGTTTTTTTTAAGGTGGGAGGGCTGTCATTTCTCCTGTGTGACCAGGAGAGATGTATGTATATTATGAAGTGTATTCTTCTCATTAAAACGGTGGTATAAGCCCAGGCAGGGAAACTGCTAATATGTGTTGCAGCTTGTCATTTTGGGCTGCGTGAATACAGAAGATAACTATTCCTTTGGGAAACTGTCTCGGGAACTGAGCAGCGGATCCGCTCGCCAGCGCATTCGTTTTTAACTGTAATTTTCCTTTTTGTGTGTATTCAAAAATAACACCGTGATGGGGCCCTTAAATACCATTTCATACACAGAGCACAATTTTTCCCCAGCACAGGTGGTGCTAATATAGGACAGTCCCCCAGGCACTTGTCGCCAGGAGTTGTACAGCTTGTTCGGTGTCTGCATCCATATGGCAATCTGTCCCATTCATAGAAAGACATTGTAGCTGTGCCTGTGGGTGCTGTGGTCAATGTAGTGTAAAAAGTAGATTTTTTTTTCTTTTAACTCTCAGCAACCTATGTTCTGCTGTTTGTTTTATTGTGGAATCCAATTTATAATGTGGGGGAAGGAGGGGGGAAAAAAAAAATTAAAAAAAAAATAAAATAACAATCAGCTCTGAACAAATTCCAGAAGGATCTCGCAGGCTTGAGTTTAGTTTTTGTTTATTCTTGGAGCGCATGGTTCATCAGCAGGTGCACCAGCCCCGCTCTAATGAACAGTTTACAGGAAGCCTTGCTCGGAAGAAACATTTTCCTTGTTGTTTATACCGTGAATTAACTCAGAAGTTGCAAAGCTGTAAACGATGTTAGCCGGCCTTCTAGGTCACACAAGGCTGGCTTTCACTTTTTAAAATTTTATTCTTTTTTGCTATGTTGCATGGGGTTTTTTTTCTTGGTTTCCTGGGAAGGATGCTGGGCCCCTCGGTACCCGGCATCACGGTGCTGCCCAGCCAGGAGCTGGCGGCTGCCCCCTGAAAGGGACAAATCACAGCAAAACGTGCCTGAAAAAGTTGTGGGGTGAGGTGGGGGGGCCGCAGCAGTAGACTTGCACAGCGGTTCGAACCCAAACAAGTGAATGTGATTTCTGGCTGCGCTGATATCTTACCATTGCGATGCCAAATGTTGTTCTGTTTTAGTGTGACTATTTGTTATGCCTTTCAGTAAACATAAACAAATAGACCGCCTAGCACCTGCAGCAGCATATGATATTTACACTACCTGTATGATTCAGCACGCTTCCCTGGGGAAGTAGGCTTGTGTCCTCTCCATTTTTTTTTATTTTTTTTTAATTTTATTTTATTTTTAATAGCGTTCTTGGGAGGGAAAGCACTGTGGCAGAGGGAATTCAATGCTGCAACTGTGTTTCTCCCTTGGAGTCGTCGTTTATCTTAATTATTTCTTCTGATAAACGTTTTCCCGAGGGGCGCTTCCCTCGTGGGTGCAGGCTGTCCCGGCGAGCTGCCAGGCTGGATGCGATGTGACAGTCACCTTCTGCGCGGGTTTTGTTGTGCCTGTGGGACGGGGGTGAAAAATACTGACGTGAATAACCCACGTTAATCATCTTTGTTGACGTATGGCCGGTTTATGTAAGGGCGAAAGACTTGCCTCAGCTCTCAGTGTAACAGAATCGAATTTGTTAAACAAGAATAGGTTTTGTTTCTCGGTGTTTTCTTTTAGTATAAATTTAAGTGTAACAACAGAATATAAATTACAGTAAAATAAGGTTGGCAAACAGGATCTTTTTACAAAGCATGTATGTGCATTTGTAATTTTACACCTCGGTCTCGGTGAAGTCCAAGGTCTAATCCTGTGTTTTTAAATTTGCGCGTGTTCTTAAAAGCGTTGCTGAATCGGGGCCAAAGCCTTGCCACCGCCACCTCCCTCTGCCATACGAATTGGGCGTGGAAGAGGGATGGGACTGCTATGCTGAAAGTCAGTTAAGATTTAAAAAAAAAAAAGCACAGGAAAAAAACAAAAACCCAAAGCCCAAGAAAGTGGTAGGATCACATTTTTTTCCTAATTAAACTAAGATACTGAATCAATCCGTTTTCATCTGAATAAATTAGGAGGCTGTTCAGAGAGGAATAAAATGAGATTTAGCATGGATAAGTAGAAAGTAGCCCAGCTAGGAAATAAAAATTCCAAACTGCCGGGCTGACGTGACACGTCAGCTGCTCAGCATCGCTTGTGTGGGAAATGGCTGAGGCATAATCGGGGTTGAGAAATTAAGGTGGGACACTCTGTGCCATGTCTTAGTTAAAAAGGTAAATGCAGTCACGGGAGGCATAAACATGCGTGTTGTATCCCAGTCCTCTCTTTTTTTTTTTGTCTTTTTCCTCTCCTGTTCTTCTTTATGCAGAACCAGTTAAACCACATTGAGAGTGTGATGTACAATTGGCCGGTCTCTTGCGGAAAGGATAAAGAGGAACTGGAGCAAATATAGAGGAGAGCAGCTAGGGATGATAAAGGAGTTGGAGGGAATAGGCTATGAAGACAGATTAAAGGGAATTAAAGATCTACACCCTGGAAAAATAGAGGCTCTAGGAGGATGTGATTATGGTGTGTAAGTACATGAAGTGATGCTACAAAGAAGAGGGGAAAAAAATTGTTCTCATTAGTTAGCAGTGTTGGAATTTAAAATCCAGCATTTCGAATCATGTGCGTCTGGGTGTATTTGATGTACTTTTCACTACAGTACCTAGGCATAAGGCTGGGGGAAAAAAAAGGGTTTTAAATAGTAGAGAGGAAAAAAAGAAGGAGTTTTAAATAGTAGAGAAACTCATTAATTCAAGTGCAGGGATGGAACTTCCACCTGAGATAAATGGAAGAAAAGATTCAATACTGGGTTGGTTTCTTTTTTTTTGTTTTTTTGCAATGGGCATTTTGTTTAAATGGTCTAGAAATGTGTCCAGTTCCCCTAAGGATAGGATGTGGGGCAGTGGGTGGCCAGGCCTTGTGGCAGTTCTGCCCAGGGCTAGAAGAGGGGTTGCCACTGGGAGAGGGTACACAGTACTCGTAGAGTGCTGGAGGGTCATAATGTTGATTAATCATGCAAACCCATCAGGGCATAGATCAGAACCAGAAGATGATGCACATAATTACCCAGTCTGGTTATACTCCTTGCAGTGGGGATGGGGGTAGAGGAGAAAGGGGAACATTCGCCAGATTTCTTCTTAATCTTGCTGCAAATGCTCCTTGCATCCTATTATTCTCCTTGCAACAGGTATTGGGAGAATAATAGTGTCGCAAGGTGCCTAAGGATGGGGGGCAGAGATGGGGGGGTGTGTTGCCCGCCTTGCGTTGCACCAGCAGTGCTACAGCTCTGTATTGTTTTTCTACATGAGTATACAAGTTAGGGCACACCGATTAGAAGACAGGATTTCAGCCTGTAGGCTGCAGTTTTAACCTGATTTGTCTTAAATTGGTGTAGTCATTTAAAATGTAATATACCACTCCTGCTACTTCCAATAGGGCTTGATGTAAAACATGAGCTTCTTCTAGCCCTGGGTCTGGACGTGGACTGAAGTGATGAGGAAGGGGAGAAATGCAGCTTTGAAAAGCATCCAGGAGTTCGCAAACCAGCTCCAGGAAGAGCTGCCACTGGCCCCACACATCAAATGCCACCTCTCCCCGAGGCCCACGACCCTCTGCTAAGCTTTATCCAGCCATGAGAGGCATTTACTCTGCTCAGACAGTTCTCTGTTCAGATCAAATACCTGCTTTTTCTGGGCAGTTACTGAGGCTTAGATGAAAGCATGAATATCTAGAAGTAGTCCATTTAAATATAAGACTTAATGCTTTCCTATATATTTATATATTTATTTATAATTATTGGGGGTTTAAAATTCACAGATTAGAGAGGACAGGGGTACTAAGCCACCTTAGTAAGAATTCAGAGGGGTTTGCAGCAGTGCAACTTCACTGAAAAATACGTCTGTTCAAATGATACTGTCATGAAGGCAGGAACTCACACTCGAGTATGGTTGTTACGAGGATGTAATCACTACTGCTTCCGTTTTGATTTTAAATCAAATACAGCGAGCGTTTCTGACTCGGAGAACGGTGACATTTTCACTAACTTTATTCTGTCAGTGTCTTTTGATGAGCTTTAGAGCTCACTGGGCTCTAAAACAAACACGGGAGACTCATATTGGTTCCCAGACGTGTCTCTTCTCCTCCCGTACAGGACCAAAATCGTGGCATTTTGCCTCGAGGACTGTGCCGTCCGCATTAACCGAGGGTGAATGTGGCTTGAGCCTGAGCCCCGTTCTCCTGCCCGGACCGTAAGCTGTCATCAGGTCATGGCAGCTGGCAAAGATGAGGTCATTTCCCATTGTCTCTGAGAAATATATATTTTATTTTTTTTAAAAAAAAGGCAATTCTGCCATTTCTGTGGGTGCTCTGCTCAAACCCCTTCCAAGAGGAAAGCAGGAGATGTGGTATTGATTTATTTTTTTCAGCATGCAGGTGGCTCAGGCATGTTCTCTGCACCATTAGGACGTCAGCAGATGCTTCATAACTGTAATAGGAAAAAAAAAATAAAATAATCAAGGATGCTTCCCGACATCACTGACTTCCCCCAGTACTTTGGCAAAGATCATTGGCCCAGGCAGATGTGAGAGAGGGAGCAGAATATGCAGAATGTCAGCATCTTGAATATTTAAAAGATGGTCCACTGTGTGGCAGAGGAGCTGCTACTGAGGGTTCTGTTAAGCTGGTTTTTATACCCACCCGTGACTTGTTTGCTGGCCTGTGGGAACATGATTCCCAGTTCTGCATGATAAGGAGGGGCTGAATTAAACCATACAGCCCGGGTGGCTCTATTACTAGTGCTTTGCTCACTGCTCTCCCCAATTCCCAGTGTGCTCCCGTCTCTCTTTGGGATATACTGTAATTTTTACTCTCTGGGGGGGGGACGACTTAGCTGTCTGTGGTTCTTCCACCTCCTCTGTGCTTTTTGTGTCCCGGAGTGTGGTTCTTCAGTGACGCTGCAGCACAGCGGATGTGATGCAGGAGTTCAGTGGCCAAACTGGTTTGGGGCTGCCCAAGGACCAGCTTTGGCAGCCAATCCCTTTCGGAGGAGGTGGTGAATTTGCTTCCAGACCCTCTGGAGATCCTTGGGGTTACAAAGCAACATAGGTTGATGGCAGCAGAGGTGAAAAACACCTCTCCTCTATCCATCAAGCCCAGAGGAGCTGTGGAAGTGCCTGGCCCTTCTTCCTTCCCCTCCTTACTGGAAGCCGGGCTGGGGGCAGCAGAAAATAAGTGGACACTTCTGCAGTTTTCAGCTTCCCACACGGATTTCGTTGCCCTGTCGTCTGTCACGAATAAGCTGACTTACACAAGGCGGTTTACTTGCCAGAGGGTTGTTTGCTGTACTTCGACGTAATAAGGCTGCACCATTGCGTTATTTGGAAATAATTGTATTGTGTGAAGTATTTTGTATGCAAATACCTTACCAGGAGAAAAAAACCCCACCATAATCTTGATTTTTACATCATCTATTCTTTCACTTCTTTGAAAATTATGTCTTGTTACAAAATCGCTTCCACTAACTCGTGTTGTATCACCAGTACCCAACCATGAATATGCGTTCCTGGGAAGGAGAGGGTGACAGAAACAAACACCTACTCTAATGTGTCATTAGAAATCAAACAGACCTAAAACTTGCTTCTGCTTGCCAATGCTCAGATCTTCTAAAAGTCTGTCTCCGGCAGCGAGACCGTGGATGCCTCCAGATTACAGAAACCGTGCTTGCACGCAGGCAAAAATAGCATCGAACAATTTAAGATTATAGGTTTGCATTGTGCCCACAAAGCTGTTTGTTTATGTATTGGATTAAAATCTTCATTTTTCCACCTCTATTCGCTCAAACAAAGCGAGTACTTAGATCAGTTAAACAGAGTTCCCCATTCATTTCCACTGCCTGTCGCCTTTGTGCGTTACATCCGCTTCTGTATAAACCCGCTCTTTGTTTTGTTTTGAGGTGCTTCTTAAGGCTCTATCAGGGAACAAGTGGCAATCTATAATATCTTCAGAAGTGGGATGGATAAAACAGCAGGAATCTGATACTGACACGTACAGGTCACCAAAAGGCACTGCTGAAACCACCCGCCCCTGCCAAGTGGGATGGGAGAAGCTGCCTACCAAGGGTTCCAGTGTTTGCCTCTCAATACTGAGGAGTTTTTGGTGGTAATTTTGAAGTGTCTTTTTTTTGGTAAGTTGAAGTAGTTGCTCTGCTTTGTCAAATGGCAGTGGAAGCTGTACGTAGGTGTTAAGTATGTTGCACTTAGCTTTGTGTTAGCAAGGTGACCTTTTAAGTCCCCGTTTACTGACGACACCAATCTCTCTGGCGCTTGCCAGCGCTAGACTTTGACATCCTGAGCATCGGTTACAGTTTGAGACTCTCTTGGTCATCCCCTCATTTTCTTTGGACACAATACCAGGGTATCATGTCCTACATAGTTTGTCTTGTCTTGTGCAAGTTCCCTGGAAAGAAAAGAGATTTGCACTTGGATTTAAAAAATAAATACAAATCTCGGTAGGGCTCTTTCCGTTGACTTGGCCATGGCCTTTAGGCTCTCACAGAGAAACTTTAAAAAACCCTGCTGGGGGTTTAAGCCATGTGACTCCTGTTGATATTATAATGAGATTTACAGTGCTTAAAACCCACAGGGGACTGACTCCTTACTTGGCGTCACACAGCGTTTCTGCAGTCATCCTGGTCTACGGGTAACGCGCGCTGGGTAAATTAATACGTTGAAATTTTTTTTTTGGAGGGATGGGGGTTCTGTCAAGCACTCTCGTACGTAGTCTTCGTGGATTTTAATGGAGTGTTAACATGAAAGCCTACTTTCTCACCCGTGGCTGCATTCAGGTATGGAAGCAGATGATAAACCCCCATTCTTTTTTGAATTACTCTCGTCTGATGTGTGTGGAGGGCCAGATGCGTGTCTGGCTTGGGTGTGGATGGTGTTCCTTCAGCCAGCTCCCTCTTTCTCAACTGAGGAAACGTGTGGTGTAGCATTTTTCTAATTTCCTTGCAAGGAGAGCATCGGTCCCTTTGTTCTTTTCAAAACTTAACCTATAGAGCTTCTCCCCACTCGCACATTTCAAAAAAAAAAAACCCAAAACAAAACTGCTTTATGTTAAACCAGTGTAATATTCCCTTCTGGGAAAAAGCCTTTATAAGTCTCTTCACCTACAGTGAGGTTTTTGAGGACGTTGCCTTGCACATATACATATTTATGCTTGAAGAACTAGTTGTAAACAGCCCAAAATAAGATTTTAATAAAATAATTAATTAGATTTGTGCACAGCTCAGAATACCATTGCCTGTCAGATCTGCACCTTTTTTTGAGCTTTACAAAAAACAACAAGAGGAAAAAAAAGTAACACTGTTCTTCAGATTTTCCTTGTCCAAGTTAAAGTGGCAGAATCTTGACAAGAATTTCTCTTGCAACTTCTTTGCATTTGGGGCAACATCTCAGGGGTTTGTTCCACGGTGATCTTGCTTATCCAGTGCATCAGAAATAATACAGGAACACAATTTTGTTATAGGACGCGGGCAGATAATGTTACAGAACAAGAATAAACAGCATTTCCACATGTGTATAAAAGGAAAATGGCTAAAAGTAGGCACTTATCCATAACGATACCTGTAATCCAGGATAAAATAAGTCATAAAAGCCACACCTAGATGCTGGTATGTATTCATATCCTTTGTGTATCTTTGAAGTTCATAATACAGCACAGGCATACGGTACCAAAAAGATTTGTTATGAAAAATAGATAAGTGTGTGAGCACAAAATGGAGATTTCAATATTATTTTGACATTTTATTTTTAAAGTTATCTAAGGTTATGGAAATTGTTGCAAAAATAATTCCTTTGCTGAAGAAGCTCCCATGCAGAAGTTGAATAAAGAAGATATTTTAGAATATGGTTCATCAGTTAGTGCAACAGATACATTTCCCTGAGCACCACATGGCCCGGATCAAAGCATCTCATGACTTGGATCAGTGCAGCCAAATCATTACGTATTGATTGGAATCCCGCTGAAGGATTAACCCCTTCGTGCTCACACAAATTGGTTTTTTTTCTTTAACCCTGGTCTCAGTAGCTAGGAAGCTCTGTGACGTTCCTGCCAAATCTGAGGAAGGTTAATAGCCCCCACTAACCCCTTGTACTGAGAAGCCCTTTGATTACATGGTTCCTTTTTTTTTCCTTTTTATTTTTTATTTTTTTATGGTGAATTTTGCATTTGAAAATATATCTTGAGCCTTCCTTACTGGGACATGAGGGGGCTGGACTTGTGCAAAGAAGCAGCCTGTAAGTTAAAAACAAAAAAAGGGAAAAAAAAAAAACAAACAACATAAAACCCCAACCCAGTAAATAAATAACATGGTGGGAAAGCCAAGGCTGCAAACTCGGTGCTTTTCCTCTCTCTCTGGCGACGAGGAAAGCCTCGAGTCCGGTTGCATTGTGTTACAAGAATACGCTGCTGCATGGAGATGACTTTTCTGCCTGATGAAGTTGAATCGTAAATACGCAATGTTCATAAATTTCTTAGCAAAATTCCAAGCAGGATATTAAGCAGGCCTGTCAAATGATCTCTCCCCCGTCCATGCTAATTTAAATTCTTTACAAAGCTTTTAATTAATGAATGAAATGGGGGAGGATAGCTAAGTAAGAATGACACACGTTTCGCGCTGCACATGGTTTTGCGTTCTGTTTTGAAGAACCCTGGGCAGAGTCAGGTGGGTACCATGAGATGTTTCAGGATCTGTTGGTCACTGCTGTTACGAGCCTTTGTGAAGATGAATTGGTTCAGTACCTTCCCTTACACCACTTTTGTGTTTTGTTTGTTTTTTTTTCTTTTCTCTTTCTCTCCTCCAGTTTATCCCACGAGGAGCACTCGCACAGCCATCCGCTCTACGGACACGGCGTATGCAAGTGGCCGGGCTGCGAAGCCGTATGTGAAGACTTCCAGTCCTTTCTAAAGTAAGGACGGGTTTGTTTGGCGCTCGCGTTGTACAGTATAAAGCATGCCCTGGAATTTTTGTGTGCTGTCACTCACCATGGGCCTGATGCAAAGCCCATTGAAGTCAACAGAGAGCTCCCTTTCACTTCAGTGGCTTTTGGATCAGGCTCAAGAACGTTTTAAGAGGGGATGGTAAATTAGCCCCATGGGGAAAGTATGGTCTTGCTCAGTGTGGTACTATAAAATAGAGCGTTTGCAGTTCTGCAGCCTTTTTTTGTTTGTTTATTATTTATTTAAATGTTTTGGGGTTTTTTAAGTTGCAGTATTGATAACGTAAACGCTACAACCTTGGTTTAACACTGATTTAACTTTAATTTAGAAATTTAGCCTTAAATTAACTCCATAATTGAACAGAGAATTGCAGAACATCACGTGAAATTTAATTTATGTCAAATAAGTAACTAATGAACAAAGTCTACACTACTAAAAATAAACTATAATTATATTAATTGGGCCCCTGCAGTTTGCTGCAGACCTTTCCTTGCTGCCAAAGAACACAGTTTTACGCCTTGCATACACAGTGCATTATGAACTAGTATGTGGTAATGGCGCATCCCGACGCGGGGAAGGGACCGGCAGGGCTCTATATAACTCACACATGGCTGCTCCACATCAGCCTCACCCCTCCAAGCTGTGGACACAAAAAGTGTCCCCATCACAAAAGAGTTTTCTGTCTGGGTAGATCACCAGGTACACGTGTGCTTTGGGTGCATCCAAGTTCTTGGGCACTGATCTTCTCTCTAGTCCCATGGCTGTTTGCTTGTAAGATCACAGAAGAGCAACCGCCCAAGCAATGGGTAGGGTCCAAATGCATAAAGGGACAAATTCTGCCCCTTTGGGAGACTAACTTCCTAAGATCACCACAAATTGACAGTGGTGATCTTAGGAAGTTAGTCTCCATAAATACACAAGGTTCTTCAATAAGTAGAATTAGTTAGAAAAGCTTCAGCTGTAGATGGTCTTTCTTGGGCAGTTCCCTGGATTTCTGCATGAGGGAGGGAAGGGCGAGAGCAGGCGGAGGATGTTTGGTGGGTGATGTTAGAAGATACAGGCAGGTTTTTGCTCTCAGAACAGAGTGGGCCAGTTCTGCTGCCACTGGCAAAACCCTCCTGTACTCAATAGAAGCCGCACTGGTCCTTGTATAAACATATGTTACAAGTAAGGATGGTACAGTGACGAGGAGGTTCTCATTACAAGAGGATTACAAAATAAGAAGGTGCTAGGCAGAAATTTCTGTGAAGGGTGGCCTCGTTTCCTTTAATTCATTCTGTTGTTCACTTAAGTGAAATAAATGCTAATCTTGCCATACTTGCCAGCTCATTCATATTCATATGCCATACTATAGCATGTAGACCTTTAAAACAATTCTAATCTTTATTGCACTTAATGCAAGGGAAGGGTGCTGTGGTAGCCTTAGGTATCGGAATAATGTGTGTAGTCACTTAAGGTCAGATTATGTCACCTCTGCTTCTTGTGCTGGTCCCCTCTTCCAGGTGAGACCTGTTGGTTTCAGGAAGATCTCGTAGAGAGCAGTAGGTTGGGTTTTACATGGTATTTTGGAGAAAATTTACACGAGCCAATGGGTTTAAGTCCACCAGTTTGCCTGGAGGAGATACTTAGGGCAATCAATAGATAGGGATATAAAACCACTACCAGCCCAGGCTGGACCCGAAGCACCTCCATCCACTCCCAGCTCCAACAATTCCGGTTCTTTTATCACTCGTTTATTGTGAGTCCTTTTTTTTTGTTTTTTTTTTTTTTTTTTTTT
>VXBJ01003386.1:96544-99044 GCA_013400055.1 Nycticryphes semicollaris
ACTTTCAACCCCTTAAGCACTTCCACATGAAATTCCAGCAACTATGTTTGTGGTTTTGGAAAAACAAAGTGTATATTAAAGAAACCAGGTATATGCTAATACATGTTGAAGTAGGCCGGAAATCATAAATTGTTTCAAAGGCATTAATTGCTATCATTTGCATGTCAGAACGTTCTGCAAGTGAAATCATCTGCGGTTAGCGCAACAGAGACTTTTTAATCAAATAGGTAGCAAGGGCAGAGGAAAGGTTAGTCTTAGAGATGGCTTGGGTTTAGATTTATATTTTATTTTATTATTTTATTTTTTAAAATCCTGGCGGCCCTAATTAAATCTCCTCACTCTAAAGCATCACTGGTGAAGATGCATCGAGAGGATGCACCGGCAGCCGGGACACCCATCCCGCTTCAGGGCGGGGGGTTCCCTTCCCGGCTCTTGGGGGGATACAAGCAAAGGTTTGATTTTTATGGTGGTTGTTTTGGGGTTTGTTTGGTTGAGGTTTTTTTTGTTTTGTTTTGGGTAGTTTTTTTATTGTTTTTCCGAGCCGGCCACGGATTTGGAATTACCGTTCAAATGTCGACTTTTCTTTCAACAACCAACCCTCGGATGAACCTCCCGGTCGCCGCCGGGGCGTTGGGGACCGTTTCGGGGCGGCCCAAATCCCACAGTGCCCTCTAGTGCTCCCGGGATGCCGGCGGGGACCCGGAGAGCATCCCTCTTCCCAAAGGAACCCCACTTCCCTCCTCTCCCCAGCCCAGGAAACGGCGAGCCCAGCTCCAGATCCCTCGCCTCATTTTTAGTTTTACACGGCTGTATAAATGGGGGTTTTTTGTGGGTTTTGGGTTTTTTTTTTTTATTTCTCTCTTGCTCAGCTTCTTCCAGAAAATCTTTCTCCTGCTTTCCTGCTACCTGCACGGAAGGATTTTTGCGTGTGGCGTGTCCGTAGCGAGGCACATTGTCTTGCGTTATTGCATTTTATATCTTCAGGTGCTTCTTAGTTTATGTTTCACGTTTATAATTTCCGGTGTGTAATCAGAAAGCATTACTTAAGAGACAAGGATCATCTTTGTTTCATACTTTTATTGACACTGTCTACCATATTACTGCGGTGTCTAAATGGTAAAATTTATTATTAGCAATAGTGTCACAAAAGTCTGAGACAGCGATTTTCCTTTCAATAAAAGTAGTTAAAAACCTTTTAGAAAATCCATAATTTTGATTGCTGGTACTTCATAAATGTATAACTGGTACTTTTTAGCTGTCTCTTTAGGGAAAAATGAGTTTTATCACCTGCAGTACCTGGGTTAATGAAATTGTGTGTTGGAATTTAGCCAGAATGAAAGATGAGATCATTCGGTGGCACTAATATTGGCAACAGGTCTCGTAAAAAGGTTCGACTTTTTTAGAGAAGTATCATTAAGTTGGTTTTTTTCTTCTCTTTTTTTTTTTTTTTTTTATTTGAGGTTGAGGGTGAGATTCAAGTTATTTGTCATTTTTGAAGTTTCTGTGGTTCTAAGATTTTCATCTGCTGTGATATCCAAAAGCCAGTGACCTAAAAGCCTCCACCAAGGCCAAGAGAAACACAACAGTGTCCATCAGTGCCTAGTAAAGGAATTTACTTGCTTCAGATTTCAGCTCCAGTTCCTGTTTCAGCCCTTTAAAAATCACGACTCTCAGCTCAAATTTGAAATAATGCTGCTTCTTTCTCATGGTCCTCTGTGTTTGATTGTTTGTGGATATTAGCTGTCCAGGAAATCCCATACTTAGAGATATAAATCCAAAATGATCTTGTTTTTCCGCAGCCAGCCCAGGATGTATTAGACAGTTATGATGATTTGTTAATTTTTTGCGACCTGTATTTATTTTATGTGTGCCGTATGCTTTTAAAAGAGGGAATCAGCTGTCGAAATACGCTACTTCTGTCAAAAGGGAGGCTCTTGACTCTTTCCTTTTAAGCCTTTGCTTTCTTTACTTTTGGAGAATTCTGTGTATGCACCTCCATATGGTGGTAAACAAGGGCTGCATTGTGCCCTGACATATAAGCTTAAACCCAACCCTGTTATTGAAGGATCTTTTGAGATGTGTGAGCTGGGATTCTTGAAGGGCTGTCAGGCTTGGGTGTCGGTTTGAAATGTGCCTTGAATGTATAACTCTGCTTTCATTTTAATAGCGCAATATTATTTCCTTTTTTTTTTTTTCCTAATGTAATATTAATCGTCACCCATTTGTAGTGAAATTTCATCCTCGTGTCTGATGGAAAATAATTAGATTAAGTGTATTAAGTGAGAGAAGGTTAAAAAGAAAACCGGATAAAGATATCCTGAAAACAAATAATAAACCTGCACTTTTACCTGTGATTCCGTTGTATCCTCCGGAATAGGATTTATTTAGACCCACTGCTGCTTCTGCTCTGATTTCCAAGACACTGTGTAGGAGACGCTGCCAGTTTTTGATGTCTCAACTTGTGATGGTTACATGGATAATAGAAACCAGCGCAGCCTAG
>VXBJ01003386.1:104044-139679 GCA_013400055.1 Nycticryphes semicollaris
CACTATTAGCTGAAGCAATATAAACTATTTTAATACCAGTTTTATAAAAATCAAACTACCAGTCATAAAATATCAGGAGTCTTGCAGAAAATGCCATGAGAAATGGTCTGTTATTTTAACAAGTTTCTCGGGAATTAGGGAAAAAAAAAAAAAAAGATACAAATTTGCAGTCTTCCTGGTAAACTGAGATAGGAGATAATCTTTTACCGAGGTGCAGTAATATTCAGGCTGAAGGTAAATCTAGATTCTTCAGTCAGAGCTTGAAAAGAATTAATCCTGCAGTCGCTGGGAATGGCTGTGCCTGGAACGCCAGGGGGATGCCCTGTGTTAACAGTCGGACAGGACAGAGATGATACGTGGTTGTCACCTCTCCATAAGCCCTCAACGGTATTTTGGAAAGATTTTTATCAGCGGTGCGTTCCGCTAATTGTTGTGAGCGACTAATAGTGAGAGCTTCATACCTGTGAAGCGCTGGGGGATACCTCTTCTCTTAGAGGCATTGCATGGGAAAGCAGCGTGGGGTCCCCAAGGCAAGAACACCATTTCAAAGTGGTGTGAGGGCCAAAAAGTTCTGGATTTGTTTTTTTAACAAGCACATTAGGCCAGTAGATAGGGTGAACTGGAGGCTTAATTTTGACAAGGATGTTAATACCAGAGTGAGACCATCTATGCGTTGGCCAGCAAGGATAGGAGGAAGAGGAGGGCGCTCCTGTTTCTGGAATGCACCTGTAACTCCCCTCTTCTCCCTTTCCTTTCATCCTGTTGATCAGTCCTTGAATACTTGAGCAAAAGAAAGGAAAGAAATCTGCCTAAATATGTTGGAGGGCTTGTCCTGCAGCACCTAGTTTGTCTGGCTGTGACAGGGTTGTGCACAGACCCATAACAAAGCAAAGTCTGGCCCAGTAGTAGGATTTGCAATGATGTGTTCTGCAGCACCCAACCTTGTGGCAGGAGGACTAGGACCATTGACCAGTTACCACCAGAGTGGTGACAATGAGCTCCGTGGCCAACTCTTTGGGTGGTGTGAGCTTAGATAGCAGAGGGACCCGTAGACTTTTCCACTTGACCCACAGTGCTCAGCACTGACAAGAAACTTTGCCTTCCGGTGGAGCTGTGAAGTGTCACATGCTGTTCAGGGTCCAACAGATGGACATGGGTCGATGGTGAGATCTAAATATGGCACCGATTCATCCATGTACAGCCCTATCAAGACAGGAGTAGAATTTAACAAATTCATTCCACCTGAGGGACACACTTCAGGTTTTGAGTGTGGTGGACCCAAATTGCAAGCCTTTATTCCTTCATGCTTGCTTTTATTTTATACACAATAGCTTTATCAGTCTCATAGATGGAGATAAGTGTAATGTCTCCTAAACAAAGTAATTTCTGAACAAACTTTTTGAAAAAAGCACAGGTCAGATCTGTTTGTATTTTCTTGTAAATGCCCCTTTACAGAAGTATCTCGAAGCTTTGTTTTCAGCATTTCCATCACAAACATACTTAAAATATCACAGACAAGGTAGGGATCTTCTCATATTTCACTTTTTTTAAACCATTGTGACATGATCATTTGTTGCCATTATAAATAGCGAGAATTGGGCTGGTGGGTAAAACACAAACACAGGAACGTATCCCTGTCCTTAGCTAGCTCTTAGTGGGAATAGGATGTCCAGTTTGCAACACCATCTTTGAGTGGAAAAACATTTCAGGGCAGCAACAGAGCTGGAAGTTTTAAAAAAACATATCTCCAAATGGAAGAACATGAAGACAGCAGGACCTTTTCAGTGTAAAGCACTGCTGGGGCCTGTTTTCCTAAAGCATCCATTGATACTCTTGAAAAGTGGGTCCTAAACCTTCCTACTAGGCACACAACGGGAAGGCAGAGGCTACCCCTTGGTTCTCTCTTGCATTGCTCGTGACCGGCTTCCTTCTGCTTTGTCCTTGGCCTGTCCAAAGTCCTGCTGCTGAAGTGATCTCCCTTTCTTGTTGATGTGGCCTTGTTGCTTCTGTTGAGTGCCCTCGCTGGGTTTCCATTTCCACATTCCTGCTCCTTGACATTGTTTTCTCTCTGGTTTTCCTCCTGTGCAAGTTCTCCATCATCCGTGCCTAATGTCTTCTCTCCTGTTCCTCGGTCGCCAGACCCCCATGGTGTCCCCTCCCCTTGAGCCCCTTCTGGCCTGCACTTTCTGTGCCTTCCCTCTCCCGCCTTTCCTACCAGGGAAGTTTTAGGATTTAACCTCTCCGGGGCAAGGCATTTGTCTTGGTGTCCAAGTCTGCAAAGCTTGCTCTGGATGTGTTTGCAGTTGAACCACGGTTAGGCACCTAGATCACGCTCAAACCACGCAGAGGTGAGGGCAACCTCACGAAATCAGCTTTCCATGAAGAACTGTGCGGCCATCTGAAAACTCCCACCATGCGGAGCTTCCCAAATGGATATGGGAAAAAAGAACGAGGCTTCAGGTGGGTCCTCAGGACCCCTGTACAGAGTAGGTCCTTCCATACATGGCTGAACAGCCCTTGCCCAAGGACACTATCAGTTGATCGAGAGACTTTTCCAGCAAGTCTGCTTATAATCCCCATTTCTGGACCATCTCCACTCCAGTGAGTGCAATCGGGGAGAATTTGCTCCCATTGGTAGCCAAGCTAGCCCCTCATGGCTTCTTTGTATGACCCCACTGACCAGAGGGGCTACTAGTGACATCCTAGTTTTTTATCACTACTGCTTCCTGACCTAAGGGAAAAACAGTTTAAAGAAATTCTTCAGATTTTTTTACTTCTCTTCAGTGCTTTGAAACTGAGAGACCTCTATTTTTCATAATTTAAACTCCTGCCTAACTGGGTGAGTGTTTGAATTCCTAGACTATGACAAAATGCTAGCGTGTGTCTGCCTGAAATGTCGAGAGGATCTTTAATAACCTCCATCCCCCAGAAACGGCGTTAAAAGCATTGCTAAGCTGATGAGTGAAAACACTACAAACAAGGACCCCGGCCGCTCGAAGGGAGGTGCACGGCTCCGTGTCGCCCCAGGGGGGCCGGGGGGAAGCGCTGCAGGGTTTTTCCCCCCCCCTCTGCCTCTGCCCCAGGTTGCCCGGCTGCCTCTCCCTCCTGCCGCTGTGCTGGTGCGGGCAGGAAGCTTTCAGGTGCCTGCCTCTTATTTATTTTGGCTAGAAGATGTTGTTCTTCTGCAGTAGCCCGCAGAACAAAATTTAATGCATGGATGACCCTTGCCAAGCAGACGGTGTGAGTGCCCCCAGTGAGAGATGGCACAACAGAGCTGCGCTGAGACTCCAGCCGTTGCTGGGTTTTACTTGGTTTTGCGTGAAGCGCGGCGGCTGAGGGGCTGAGACCTCTCCTTTCTTCTGAAGAGGTCCTTGGAGGACTCTCAGAGGGAGAAGTTTCTGCTGCAGCGCTACGATAAGAAGCTGGCGCTGCCCTTCGGCTCTTCAGCGAAAGTCCCGCGCAGATCTAGTGACGAGATTGCAAGAGATCTGCTGGAGGGTGTCGAGTTTTCTCCCTCCCCATTGATTTTATTATTATTTTTTTTTCACCAAGAAAAGAGCAGCCGTTTGAAAAGCCCAGTGATTTTGCTTTTGCACTTCCAGAGCTCGCAGTGGCGTGACACCATTTTTTTTATTTCCCTTTATTTAATTCCTGTCTTGGAAACCCTTGTGCCAAGTTCTGTCCCATCGTAACGCCTTTCTGGCACGGTCAGAAACCCCTCGCCTCGCGGAGAGCAAGGCAACCTTGACTCTGAGGTTATGAATGGGGATTTATGACCAAGTCTCCATTTATATACACTTAGCCCAACTTTACTTTTACAAACAGATGATGGTGATAAGGTGGGCAGGTTGTTTAAAGTTTTGCTGGAATGCGAGCGCAGCTCTCCTCTTGGCACCAGGAGTCTGGCTTGTCTAAAGCCAAAACTCAGCTCTGCGAAAATTGTCATTTCTAAGAACCTGATCCAAGTCCTGCTGGAAACGGGAGCCTTTATGTAGGTTACTAACACCCTTTTTTCATTTGTTTCTTAATATCTTTCCACTGTATTTTTTTTATTTTTTTTTTTGTGAAGAGCATCTGGAAAAAGTCCTATTTGTGCATAAAAAAAATAATTCCTGTTTCCAAAAATAATGAGATTTAGTGTCTGGCCAGTGTCTTGTAAATGCACTGGGAAGCCGTCCTGGCCAAGGATGCAAATGGTGTGATCCTGAAACACCACCTTGGTGCAGATCTCAACCAAAAAATGGAAGAGGCACCAAGAGCAGGAGCTTTGGGGCACGATGCGACCGATGAGAAAGAGGTGAAAGCATTGGTCCTGCAGTGTTGGGGGTCCTGCGATGAGTGCTCTGGGGTGGTTCCTGACACCATTGGCCAAAAGGATGCTGGCAACTGGCACTGCTGCTCCTGCCCCATGCTTGGGTGTCCCAGGGTGGCTGCTGAGACGCTGTGCCACCTTCT
This sequence comes from Nycticryphes semicollaris, assembly GCA_013400055.1. Lineage (NCBI taxonomy): Eukaryota > Metazoa > Chordata > Aves > Charadriiformes > Rostratulidae > Nycticryphes > Nycticryphes semicollaris. The sequence continues at coordinate 108,500 of VXBJ01003386.1, forward strand.
CAAGTGAAAGAAAGCCACAGTCCATCTGTGCTGCTTGTTTTCTGGTCTGAAAGGAGGGAAACGGGGCTGGGAGGCACTTTCTGCTGCGCCTCCCGAGCTGGAGTGGGGCTGGTTAATAAACATGATTCACTGTTGTCTTTTAGCTGTCAGGGCTAGAGTGAAGCTCTTGGTGCCGGCAGGTCTAGCTCTTCTCACTCCAGGGCTAATGCATTTTGCTTTGGGAAATAGTGACACCCAGCACCACGCGTTAGCTTTGCCTCGCGAAGAGACCATATACAATTTCCAAACCTCTCAGCAATAAAACTCTTCTGTCTCATGCCTCGGTGCCAGCTGTTTAATTAGGAATAAGCAGAGGCTGGGTTTTATTCGTAGGAGTAACAGAGGATATTTATTTATTTATTTATTTATTTTTCCCCTCCCCTTTCAGCTTGCAAAAGATAAAGAGCGCCTGCAAGCCATGATGACACACCTGCATGTGAAGTCAACTGAACCAAAAGCCACCCCTCAGCCTGTAAGTACCCAACTGTTGCCCAGAAGCAAACAAAACCTCCCAACAAACCTCTTTTTCCTCTTCCCCACCCGAGCGTGGCTCCCTTTGGAGCGGTGAGAAGATGCAAAGCACCGCTTTGCAGGAGGCACCACCAGGATGGGCACCCCGGTGTTTCATCGTTCTCCCTCTCTACAGGGAGCCTGAAAGAAGGTTTGCTCTGAGGCTGATGCATTGGGCCCTTTTCTGGCCTCATGTACTAGCCTGTGCGTCACTTTGCATCAGTCCAACTTGCATGAAATCTTAGGAAGTCTTAGGAAGTAAATGTAATTAAATTATATTTAGTATATTTATTTTTCTTTCTCCCTGTGTGACAGACACTTAGGGTAGAAGAGACTCTAGCTGCACGTTTTGATGATAATCAGTTACCCAGTATCAGGTTTTACACTGTTGAAACTGAGAAGGGAAACCTTCTCGGCCCAGACTGCCCTTGAAAAAAGGGGGTGTGGGGGAAGCAAGTGGCTTTGTAGCCCAAGGCAACTCCTGGGTACCCCCAAACCCAGGTAAATCCACCGTCTCGTTCCCTGACCAAAATGACCCTTCTTCAGCTGTTGCTTTCTTCCAACCTCTTAAGGCTGGAAATGTTCCTTGGAGCCTCCAATGATTATTCAAAATGGAGAGAGTGCTTTGCTTCTTGATTTTAAGATTTGTAAGATTTAAAGGTACACTGGCTTTATTTGATTTTGCTTTGAGTCATTGTGTGAAAATTAATTGAGCGTTGACAATCTATAGTTAGTACTAGCAATTTTAATCAATATGCAATGATGCAGCATAATGACAAAGTATTGGTTTATCTGTTTTGACTGATTTTTTTCTATAAATAAAGCAAACACACGCCCATATATGTGTGATTTATGGTGATAGAAATAAAAAGGAGTCAGACTATTAACCCAGCAAATATGGTAGCCTGCCAAGATGCAGTTGGTAGACAAAATTAATGTCTGAAACAGAACACATTACAGAGATAGAGAACATAAAATCATTAAACACTTCGCGCACCCATTTTTACTAGGGAAGGATTTCTCAGTTTCCATGTAGTTGGAAATAAATGGCTGCAGAAGTGCATAGGGAGGCTACTAGACAGAAAATTGCAGGCTATTCAGCAGCGTTGGAGCAGATGTCAAAGTCAATGGGAAATTTCAGTGCCTTCTTGGAGAGAGTTGAGTGGTAGGTACAAACCCTTCCATTTAAGCTGTTGAGGTGGCGAAAATTGCTCAATCCGGCAGATACCAGCCCTCTAGAGTAGAAACTGCTTACAGTGTCTATAAAAACAGCGTTCTTCTAGTTCCTCGCATCCATCTCGGCCTGAATGCAAATGCTTCAGCGCATTGTTGGCAAAGTATGTAGACCCAACAGGATGGGGAGAGGAGGTTTGGTTTCTATAGCTCTTACTGGATTAAAAATTAAAACAGCGGAATAATCTGGGAGTCTCAAAGCACTCTGCCTTGAGGCCTTTCATAACGGCGGGTGCCCCTCAGGAGGAAGGATTAAAAACTAAAGGGAGGAAATCATGAGAAGGCGAGCGGTGTTTGGCAAGGCAGCTCGTGATCGATGCTCAGCCGTGGAGGGCAGGAAGCTTCCGTGGGTGTTGTAGGCTAAGGAGATGCCAGGCAGTGTCGCCATGAAGATTAGTGTTAACAGCTAATAAACAGGGAAAAGCAGNAAAAAAAAATAAGTGAACGCAGGGGGAAAAGGGCTGTCTTGATTAGTATTAAAAATGTTTTACATTCTGGAAAATTATAGCTTTGTTGGGGACCTCCTACTAAATTTATTTTTAACTGCTCTATTGAAAATTCTGTACCACTAGTCAACATTATCTCTCAGTTGCTCAGCACAGTGTTTCTTTATTAAAAGAAATAGGCATGAATATTTTTGACTGAAAAATTAATAGCTTTTGAATTCATACACAGCAGGTTTTCTTTTGCAAAGAAGTCCAATATCGCTGCACAGCACTTCTATAACCATTTATTTAGAGTCCAAGTCAAACCTTTGACAGCTAGAGCAGTGTTACAAGCCAACATAAAGAACTCCAAGATGTAAACCAACAATAGGCAGTCTGTGTGAGGTTTGCCATTGTCAAATACATAGATTGTTTGGATTAGTTTATGTAAATGTACTGTTGTATTACCCTTTGGAAAAAAAAAGATCACATTTGTGTATGAAAAGTGGTTTCGTTCACAGGCAGCATTATAAATTCCTTATCCTTTAACTTACATGTTAGAAGTAAAAATTGGTGCCTGACAGGCCTATATTGTGTGGCACTCTGTTGTTGGATTGAAACTGCCTTCTTTTCATTTATTGAAATATAGAAAAATTTATTATAGATACCATCTGATAAATCGGAAATTATTAAAATATGTATAGGTGAAGCATTTGAAAATTAATTATAAAATGTAGAAGTATGGTGTTTTGCATAAATTGTGCTTTCCTAGTGAAAAAAATACACAGGCATTGCATAGGCTGTGCTAGACCCTAGTTCTTTTAACTCAGTGGGATAGGACTTTGGTAAAAAGATCTGATGACCATTATTGCAGTGCAAAGTATTCTTTACATCCAGTAATTAATTTTTTTCTTTTTCTTTTTTTTTTTTTTTCCCCCAACATAACTAATGCAAGGTGTATGTTAGAATTAATATATTACAGTACATCGCTGATTTTAAAGGACAGAGCGGCTGCGAATCCCAACATAGCAGTGAATTGGGATTTAAAATGACAGTGTTTTCATGGCTGAGGAGATGTTTTTATTCGGCTCAAAGGATCTGAATGCTTGTTTTTAAACCATTTTGATACCAGCAGGTAAAACTGGTGAGCTGGGTTCTGTGTTAACCACATGCCGTTTGTAATCCAGACTGACCACCTTTGCCTTTTGGGCTTCAGGCAGTAGCTGAGTGAGTGGGTTTGGAGCAGTTGGACCACGGCCAGGTCCTTGGTGGCTGTGCACCAGGTCAGAACTTGCCCAGCTTCAGGGAAGGGTTGCTTGCCCGCTCTTAGTCAATCTCCATCCATCGCATCCCCACCTTCCAGGTGGCTTTAGCTCCTTGCAGTAATTTTTGACCTTGGGGAAGGGTGATGGTGGAGCCTTCCCGTGCACTTCACTGCACCCGTCCACCAAGACATCTGGTCAGTAAAGCTCTTTAGGCCTATTAAAGCCGAAGGGTTTTAAGCACGTTCTCAGGCAGCCTAGTGGTGGATGGTTAAATCTTAGCAGACAGGGAGACGTAGGCGAGGAGGTCGCTGTTTATGCCTGGTATGCTCAGAGGGTGGCTCTTCCCCTGCTCCTGGGGAGCTACTGGGATGGGACTGAGGAGGGAAGAGCCCAGGACTGGGGGCAATGCTCAGTGCCACCTTCAAAAACGCCCAACTTCATCATTAAAGCTCCCAACGGCAGCACTTTAGAAGAAAACGGACGTATCCCACAACACTGGGAGGGGACAAAGTTGTTCCTGTCGCGGCTACACGTGTTGTTTTGGTGAAGCTAAAGGACCTGAATAAAGCGAGAACAAAGCTGTCTGTGAAGGAATAAGCTGTGATATATTTTTATAAGGTGAATTTTTTTTTCCAAGTTAAAATGAAAACCCAACAAAACACGACACCAAAGCCAGAACAACAATTTCTCAAGAATTTTCTTTCTGGATTTGCTATTAAGATACCTTCCCCTACGTACTATTTTCATTGGTGTTAGCAATCAGCATAATAGGTTGAAATGGAAATGTGCTTTCTTTGGGGGGATTAACTTATGTCGAAGTTCATAGGAAGGGAAGGAAAAGGAAAAAGCATCAACCAACAAGTAATTCTGCATACTCGGCGCTATAACAGTCTTTTAAAAATAGGCAGAAAACTTTTAAAGAACTTTGGGCACTTTAAATAAAATGCTCTGTTAGATAGCCCATCTTTAATGTATTTTTTTACCCTAACCATAGCAGTTACGATTGTTTTGAAATACTGTTTTTAGCAACTGTAATAACAAAGCATTTAAAAAAAATAGTCTTTTTAACTGTTGAGGTAATGACTGAGCATTTTAGCTGCTGTAGCCGTACTTGATAGTTTGAAAAAATAACGATACGCAGCAATAAAGAGAGATTCTCAAGCACAACAAAAGCTGTTTTTATATACTGGTTTTCATTAAGTCTCACTCCTCAGCTTCGGTTTCCTCAGTGCTCCTGCCAATAACAACACCTGCTAAGTGATTGCTGCCTGCCAGGCTCTGCATCTCACACACTAATGTGTCCAGGCTGAAATGGGAGAGGAAGACACAGCATTTAAGGAAGTTTTAGGCCCAGCTTTCTCTCCTGCCGCCCTCGGCCTCAAGAAAAGGAGTCTCTGCTCCCAGAGTGTTTCAGTCCTGGGAATTCGGTGCGGATAAATCCTCGGCCCCAGCAGCAGCACCCGTGGCTGAGGAGTCGCTGCCCTGCAGCGGTGGGTATGGCCACACTGTGATACTTAGAAATATACATTTTTTTGTTGTTGTATTATTTGTTTGTTTTAAGAGTTTCGGAGGCTTTTTTTGCGTGCAGCCACTCTTGTTGTGTACAATGTTTCCACAAAAAGAAATCAGACTGAGCCCTAATGGGAGAGCCACTTACTGGAAATCTATTTTACGGGGTGAAGGAGAGGGTTACCTCTCTGCCTTGTTTATGTCTAAAGGAAAAAAAAAAGAAAATGACTCAGTCTTCACCTTTAATAGGAAGACATGACTATTTCTTGAAAGGGAAGGTTAATAATAAAATCCTAAGCAGGATATTGGACGTTGAAACAATTATGGCATTTATGATGAAGTTAAAAGAGTATGAGGAAATGTTCTCAAAAAACAAAACTGAACAAAGCACCCAACAAGGTTCAGTGGTTGAGGTCCTTAAACTCTGCCATTTCAAACTTGTGGGGTTTCTGTTGTGTTGGGGTTTTTCTCATGTTTTTTGGGGGCTTTGGGGTTTTTTTTTTGGGGGGGGGGCGTTGGTTTGGGTTTTTTTAAGGTTGGAGAAAATCCTCCCTCCCCTCCATTCCCAGTACAAATGTGACAAAACCATTTAACTCCTCGGTGAGAGGACCATATCTCTCCGATGTACTTGGAGGGTGCCCCACGTTGTCCCTTAGTGAGCGAGAGTCCCCGCTCATTAAAGCCTCCCCTGTGACAGCAACCATACCTCATCCAAAAATTATGGCATGTGGGAAACGGGTTGTTAGCAAAATGCCAACACGAACAACTTTTCTAATCATAGTAACTTGTTTTTAAATAGAAAATGCAAACGGGGAGAAACCGTGTCGAGTTGCCACAAGGAAAAGAAACCCTCCCAGCCCAGTCCCTCCCTCATCTTTGCCCTGCACAGTCATCCACAGCCGCTTTCACGTTTCTAATTGATGCCAATATTAAGATTTAATAGTTTACCGTTGGGATTAATAATTCAAGATGGCAACAAAACCAACACCATTCATAATTTGTTATTCTGCTCTAATTCACAACCGATTTTTCAGCCTTCGTGCTATCGGTGCAACAAAGAAAGCAGCAGCGAGGGTCTTGCGGAGGGGAGCGCAGCCCTCTCCTCCCTTTCCCCGGCACCGGCAGGGATCGGAGCCCGGCTGGAAGGGGAGAGTGTCATCAAATAAAACACGGAAAAAGGAAAAACTTCGCTAGCGATCGACAAGGTCGTGTTTCATTAACTTGTTGGTTCAGGCTCGCAAATGGTCGTCGGAGGTGAAACGCAAGCACACTCGCTGCGTTCCAGCTTTTTGTTCTCTCTTTCCTCACAGACTGCAGTCATGTTTAATTTGGAAACTGGGCTCCTTTGGCAAATTAGCAATTAGAACAATTTTGTGGGAATATGTATATGTGTCATTAGTTTTCCTGCAAATTAATAGCGAGAGCAGAGGTCAGGCAGAAATTTTCCACTTGACTGCAGCTCCTCTGTTGAGATTTGGCACTTTGTTTTGGAACGGCCACAGCTGCTCAAAGCCACAGTCTTCCTTCAGGAACTGTCTTTTAATTAGTTTACCTCATAGCCATTATTACAAATATTACTGCCTCCCCTCCTTGAAATAAAATTACTGTTTCTACAAAATATTCCGGTGACATCTTGCACCACTGCACATTGATGGTGGGGTCACTTGGATGCAGCGTTTAATCATTAGATCACCTCCATAAGCATCTCCTAATTAGAGTCCTTACAATACAATTTTATCTGGTAATTAGCTGAGATTGGCTGCTTCCTCTGTAGCTTATTAGTGGCAGCCCAGCAGTGGGTGTGAATCACAGTGTCATTTGTCAAGCCTGTTAAAGCCCCCCCCTCCCCCTTTTTACTCATCCTCTTCGGTGTTTATTCCTAGTTGCTACCTACACTGAAAAGCCTAAAGAAATTTAACTGGATTCAAATTCTTGAAGCAGGGAGCGCTGACCTTTGTGGATCCTTCCTCGCAGTTCCCCGGTAGAAACAGATTAAATGTTAAGTTTTTACACACTTGAAGAGGAAAGGGGCTCTTTTGAAATGGAGTAGTTGGAGCCGTAATGGTGAAGCAGGAGCAGTGATCTTTCCAACGGGAGGGCCCGGCTGCGGAGCCTGCGCCGGAGACGGGCACTTAGAATTGATGCAGATTTGCTCGCAGTTATTGGACTGTTAAAATGTCCATTTGGAAACTGAGATAAAATACAGTAGATTTAATTTCATGGGGAGACCTGTCAGTTGTCCTGTTATTATCGTCACTGGTCCTTTTATCATATGTAATAGATGGGTAGATGGATAACAGGGGGACATTATTATATACGTTTCTCTAATCAGTGTCCTTAAATCACGCCAGTCAACAAGCGGAGCAGGCTCTCGGTGGCACATGGTGGCCGTGTCCGGCGCCACGGGGCTGTGAACCAGAGTCCTCAACCTCCAGGTTGCATTTAGCGGTTCGTGCCGGAGCGGGAGGCTCGGGGAAATCAATACCCATATTTGATATATAGCCCCTTTCGCCATCCCTGGCTGGGTTCGCACTCTCCAGCCTTGCCGCGAAGTGTTAAATTATTTCCCGCTGGAAGGCGAAGCATCCTTGGTGAGCACCTGCACCGAGAGACTGGGAGGTTCGCAGGTCTGTCACCTCCTTTCCTTGGAGTGACGCCGGGGTGGCATTTGCAGTGGGGCTTCCCTCGGTTTGCTCCGGCTCACTGTCGGGAGGGCAAAGCAATCACAATTTATCTGTCGCTCAGCTGCGCCCTTTCTGCGGGTGATGGGCTTTTTGTGTTGGTATTCTTCCCCGTAATGTTATGTCCCTTTCTTTGCCACTACTTTTGTTTTGGATGAATCCTGTTATTTTTAGAAAGAAACGTTATTTGTGGCTATTAACTCGCGTGGGGGATGCTAATAGGAGTTTCCTTATCTAGTTACTTACACACAAGGAAAATTAATACAGTGCCTGATGGATAAACATGAGATGTTTGGGGGCACAGCCGAGTAGCCTGCCTTGCCTTCATCTGAAAAGGCTTAATGTTCAGCAAAAGGATTTTTATCATGCAGAAAAGTTGTAAAATTCTGGCCCTGTTAAATTCAGTAGGAATTTTGCTGACGGCTTCAACGGGGTCAGGATTTTGCCAGTACTATGGGCGAAACTGCCTAAGGGAAGGCAGTGTGGAATCAGTCAGAGTGCCCTTTTCTCACTCCTCTCCTCTGACACTGCAGTTGGGAGATCCCGTGGTTTGTTTAAAACCACTTCAGCGGGAGTGACCTATCGAGGGAGAGCATCGTCTTTCATAGGGTGTTGTAGGGCAAAAAAGAAAGGGTCGAGGAGGACTGTGGATGCTGTTTATATAGATGGGGTTGTGCATGGAAAACACTTGAGTTGGAGCTGGGTTGGGTACACGATCCCAGGGGTTTACAGCCTTTGGTGGCAAAATGCCATTTGTCCAGGGCAGGTAATGCCGATGCCTTCCCTCCTAGGAGGGGAGGAGGGAAAAAACCCAACAAGAATGGTGTCACTTCTGCTGGGCTGAATGCTTGCAGTATTTCATGCAGTGTGATTAATTAAATTATTCCAGAGTTAACCTACTCTGGGCTTTGCTTTTAAAATGGATGAACAGAGAGGGAGGGGAGGGAGAGAAAAAAAAGAAAAAAAAAAAAAGCCCAAATGCTGAAGAGAGAGATTGTGTTTCTCCCTAGTACGTCCCTAGGAAAGTCAGGCCTTTTATTTTAAGCCTGATGCCTTCAATGAAATATCCAAGAAGATTGATTAGAAGCCACGCATAATGATAGCATGGAAGCAGGAGACGTGCGCGGGTTAGATTGTGAAACAATGGAACTAAACTAAAATATTAAAACCATTATGTACTGTGTGAGATCTTGTTTTAAGATGTAGATAAAAATCCGTGATGGTAGTTCTGGCAGCAGGCTGTGTACGTTACTCCTTTTTTTTTTGTTAAATCTGTTTGGAAATGTATGTATTTATTTCCCTTTGCTGGCTCCTAACGGGGATGTTACAGCAGCACTCTGTGCCGAAGCGAGCGCTGGGGCTGTGTTGTCTGCTTCGAGCCGAGGGAGACCCCGTTATGGAGAATTTCCTCTGCGGCCTTTCATTAGCCAGAAAATGCCGTTTGTAACGAACTCCTCGTCCTTTCCCTCCCGCAGCTGAATCTGGTATCGAGCGTCACGCTTTCCAAGACCGCGTCCGAGGCGTCTCCGCAGAGCTTACCTCATACTCCCACCACCCCGACTGCGCCCATCACTCCCGTCACGCAGGGACCGTCGGTCATCACTACCACGAGCATGCACAACGTCGGACCCATCCGGAGGCGGTACTCGGATAAATACAACGTCCCCATTTCTTCAGGTAAAGAAGTTGAGTGGGGGTGGGTGTCTGGTCCGGTGGCGGCAGCCCCTTTGGGTCGGGGGGCGCTCGCTCTCGCTCGCAGCCCGGCAGCGGCGGGCTGTGATGATAACAGAACAACTCCTCTTATTTAGCAGATATTGCCCAGAACCAAGAGTTTTATAAGAACGCAGAAGTTAGACCACCGTTCACGTATGCATCTTTAATTAGACAGGTAAGCTGAGGCAAACACAGGCGTTTGGATTAGAGGGTGGGGGAAAAATCTCCCTATATGTGCACACTCTGGATTAAATAGATTTTCAAACCTTTGGTGTGTAAGCGTGCTCAAATGCTCAAACCTTTACTATAAGGGTTTTTAGAACTGCAATATATAACATAATTGCTTTTGATTAAGTATTACAATACGATGTGATTATTAGGAAATTCATTTCACACAACAGTGAAAATGAGCCTGTTTAAAGATGGCAAGTCAATTATCACAAGCTACAGTAATCTCTGATCCCTAGAATTAATCTGAGCTCTAAATAATTACTGAGCTTTAATCAGCTAGTGAAATGTTTTGCATTTCTCTTTGATTCTGCTTTATGAATGACTAATAAATTAATATTTCTGTAAGGAAACAGAAATAAAAACTCAAAACAATTAGATAATTCCATTTTGAATTTTGCCATTGAACTGTTAAATGCAGCCATTAATCTTAGTTCATATTGTGAAAACCCTTCTTTGGATTTTTTGCTCCAAATCTCTTCTTTCTTCCTTTCTTTTCTTCCTTTCTTTCCGTTTTGTACTTGGTAAAATAAAACTGAGAGTGTATTTTGCTCCGGTGCGCCCCTAACTGATCTCAACATCGCTTTTGCTTCACAAGGCCATCCTGGAGTCTCCGGAAAAACAGCTAACACTAAACGAAATCTACAACTGGTTCACGCGAATGTTTGCTTACTTCAGACGCAACGCGGCGACGTGGAAGGTAAGCCTTGCGCCCGCCTGCGCCTCCCGCCTCCCACATCCGACACCTACAGAACAGGCGTTGCCCGGGACATAACGCATTGCCACGACAGGCGGACACGGAACCGTAGATCGGCGCTTTGTGACACACACTGGCTGCCTTATCTGCAGGAACGATGTGATATTTGGCAGAAAGATGCTTCTGCCTTTGAAAAACCGCTAATTGAATCCCCATTATTGGCTTTTTATGTCCTGTGATTATGCCACGCGTTCCTCCGTGCGGTTGCTGCTAGAAGGGAAACTCAAGCCCTTCAGCTGGAACGTATTAGGTGGGGGGGAAAACCAAAAAAAAAACCCAAAAAAACCCAAAAAAAAAGGGGTAAAGTTACTGTGTCAGTAGAAGATACGCCATTTGTCTTTTTAGTTATGCAGGCTGTAATCACGACAACCGCTTTTGGTTTTTTCCCTGGGATCTATAGATCAGTGGATTCCTTTCCTCAATCGCTTGATTTTTAACTGCACACACAGATCTGTTATGAACGTCCTCTGTTTGTGTTTTGGTTTTTTTTTTTTTAAATCACACAGCAGAAGCTTAATGAACGTAATATGCAAGAAGCAAGCCTAAAAATAACTTGATACTTGGCACTTTGATTTCCTACCCTGACCAGCTCAGATATTGGTAGTTGAGAGGTCTGGAGAGTTAATTTTATTTCCCCATTTGGGGGTGGCTGGGGGCAGGGGGGGGAGGCACTCCTTCCCTTACATATAGCATTATGAGAGCCACCCTGGCTTCTGAAGCTTGTGCAATTACAAATGGATGAATCAAATCATAGGATTTTATAATGATGTAAACATTGCATCCCCGGTACTTGGAGCCTCTCTTAATCTTTTGCTATCAAACAACTTCACATGACCAGGTAGGATGAGTATGTCCCATACGTGCTGTTTCATCAGCTTTTTCTGTTTTTCCTGTCTCAGCCTGCATTTAGGATTAAATCCTTCAGAGGACAAAGCTAAAAATGGTCCTGGGAAGCTAGTTTGGGTTTTGGTAGTGTGTTTTGCTTTTAATTCAGATCCCAGTGCAATTCTCTGCATTTCCACCCTTGGTCTAGAAGCTGTTAGGTTCAGGAAAAGTCTCTGTGATTGCTGCTTTGATTCTTCACTGCAGTTGGAAAACATGAGCAGTGTTTCACTTTGCAGCTTCCTTACTATCCAGAAAGGAAATTAACTTTCCCTGATTTAAGATCCTTTTAGACCTGCCTGTCTTTTGCTGCTGGAGTGGTTCCAGTAGGACTTCACAGCAGCTGCAGGTGTGGGTGCTAAAGTAAAAATCCTATTTAATTCCAGCAGCACAGGGGGAGGGAGGTGGAGGAGGGAGTGGAAGAAGGCAGCAGGCAGCCCTGGCCCTATCTCCTCCGAGAGGCGAGTTTTAGGAATTAGCTTTGTGCATCACGTAAAATCCAGCCCCAGCAGCCACGTGCACTGAACAGTGTGTGTCTGTAGAGGGGGAGGAAAGAGGCTGAGCTGCAGACCCACGGCCTTGCAGAAGAGCAAGATGTACCCCAGGGAGGCAGGGTACCATTTGGAGGCCCCTCCTGGACACCTTGACCGTGTGCAGGTGGCCAGGTCCTGCTTCCCCTACCCGGGAAGAGAAGCTTCACCCCAGGTTCCACCAGCGCTAGCAAAATTGGCAACCTCTTGAAGTAATGCAGGTTTCCCTGCTGAAGAGCGCTCAGATTTATGCCAGCCTTCAGGAACAGCAGGGATGAAAACGCAGCTCTGGATTGGCATGACGGGAAGCCCACGGGGCGCAGAACAAGCACAAGGGGCTAATTGCAGAATCAGAATAATTGGAATATATACGTGCTGATTTGCTCTCACCTTCAGCTGATGGTTAGGGGGCGTTTGGGTCAACGTTCCCCAAGTTTAGGGTCAGGGCTTGGTGTGGGCAAGCTTCCCTGAGCCCTCTTTGAAAAACACAGAAGAGTGCAGGAATAAAGACCTTTAAAAAATGAACCTCTTTCCCAAAATGCAGTACAGCAGAGCCTGAGCAGTTATTAAAATAACAAACCCTTTCATTTACTACATTCAAGCATGTTCAGGGTAATTTTTCTGCAAAAGTGGCTTGCATACAAATATTTTTAACAAGGTAAATATATAATCTTAGCATAATAGCTCCTAATTTTTCTGTTAAGCTGATTGCTGGGGGAGCACTGTGAACTGGTTCTGACAGGTCAGAGGCAACGTCTGTTTGCTTTTATTTTTTTGGAGTAATTTGCTGGCACCGAGTTGCAGCCATGAGGCACAAGCTGCAGGTGTGGCTCCGAAACGTTGGGGTATTGTTCAAATAAAACTGTTAGACAGCAAGAGGCAGGGGGAAACCAAACAGTACATTTTTTTTTTCTGCCATGAATTCCTTAAATAAGTGATCACACGGAAAAGAGAAAGCGAGGGCAACGCTTCGTGGACGTCTTGCCAATGCTCACCTTGTGCGTCTCAGTGTATTCAACAAGGCTCTGGCAGCCTTACCCATCCATTGCACATTGACTTCAGGAGAGCAAGAGCACTGTGAAGTGTTTCTCCGGCATTAAATTCATTGAAAGAAGAATACAAATATTTCGGCTCCACCTTGTATCTAGAGACTATTTACAAACACCGAGGACTCACTTCGCTGAACTTTGCTGGGTGCGTTTGATCGACTGCTGGATGAGCTACAAGATCAGCTTTCACTGGGGGGTTGAAATAGTGTTATTATTCTTAGGGGTTGCTCCAGACTTGACAGTGTTCCCATTTTCACAGGAAATTGCCCCAGTTATCCAGATGTGGGCCCGCAGCCCTGTGGGAGGTTGGGCCAGTCTGGCACCCACCAGCCATTGCTGAGCCGACTGGTTGTAGCCCGTAAGGTGTGGGGTGTTTACCTGTTTCTCCTCTACCTCAAAAATAGGGATTTTGCCAAAATTTTCAAAAGTAGTGGAATCTGGAAGAGGTGGGAGGAAATGAAGAAAAAAAAGGCAAAAAAAAAAAAAAAAGAATCATTAAGAAGTAAGAACAGGAGAAAGTAAGGGCAAAAGGAAGCAGCCCTGATGGACAGGTTGACTTTCTGCTGGATTTCTGCCTTGCTGGGAGGAAAAGCGTATCCAAGGTCTATTTTTCCACCGGTTCATGAGCAGATAAGCATGGAAAAGCCAAAAAGCACCGAGGTGGGGCACCTACAGCCAAAGGAGACATGGTTGCACTCAAACATCTGCTGAGCAAAGGCGGTTTGAGCCCTGACTCTTCCCCTGTTCCAGGGATGGGAGCGAGGGGACGGTGTGAGCGATTGGTGAAAAAAAAATGGCAAAGTAGCAAAAAGACTCTTAGCCTTCCCCTCGCAGGCACACACACCGCTGCCTCTTCATTTACATGACAAATGCACTGTGCATACCCTTTGTTTGCACAGCAATTTAGACATTCATGATTAGAGCTCCCTTTCACCATCCAGACCCCATGTTCATTAAAAAAAAAAAAAAAAGAAGAGGACGATGACGACGGAAGGGAAAAAAAAATTGTAGTCTCTTGGTTGCCTAGACCCGGGCCATGTGTTTGGCTGGCGTTGTGCCTGCTAACGAGTCAACCAGATTGACTAAATCAGTGGTGCCAGTGATGATGGATGGAGTTTGTTCGCCTGCGTATTTTCAGCAAATGGCTTCTTCTGTTTTCCCTGTTTACTGAGCCCCTTTCAGCAGCGCCGGGGACAAGCTCCTTGTACACGTTCGAGTGGGCTTTTGTAGTAGGGTATTGGCTCAGAAAACTCCTAAAACGGGGAAGGCTCTCCCTTGGAGGAATAACAAGGTTCTGGGCATTGTTTCAGATGCAGCAGGGACAGAAAAACCAAGGGACAAAGTGAGGGGTCTCATGTCCGGCTTCAGCTGAGGTTCTGAGCATGTCAGAGGGGTTGGCCGGGCTCGTCCTTGCCCGGCGCCGAGCTGTGGAGAGGACATCTGAGCGTGGGATGCCATGAGCGCGGGTCCCTCTGGGTGATGAGCTGTGGGGATATTATCACTTTGTTTCGGAGAGACCTCCTCGTGTTTGCACTTGGCAGAGGCTCAGATCAGTCAGTAGGGTAGTCTGCCAGAAATAGGAGCCAACTTCCATATAAGAGCAAGCCGTGGAGGCAGGAGCCGGTGCCGGGCCAGCCGGTGGGGTGCTGCCGAGCCCCCGAGTCCCCCGGTCCATGCCGTGGGTGTGGATGGAGGTTCAGCACCTGATTCACATTAACCCAGGGTGTGGGAAACCGCAGCAACACCAGCTCCGGTGCCTGTCTGCTAAACTGAGCCGTCTGTACTTACATGAAATCCTTTCTGTTCTTTCTAACTGCTTTCTTTTCCAGGAGAGGACAAGTTTCTCTTTGCAGAGCATATATATTTGTTTTGAAAATGTTTAAGCAACGTTCCTCTTTGTGTTCTGTATGAAATATGCTGTATGATATACAACATGCATGCTTAAAATGATGGCTCTTCTCATTCACGCTGGGGATAATTGATAAGAATAACTTGAATTGCTAATCTGGGGTTTAAGCTTTTATATTTATTTTGTCTTTGTGAAAATAAGATGTAAAAGAGCCGGGGAAAGCAAGCGGGCGCGGGGAGGGGAAGGGGCTTAACGTTGCAAAATGAGGACTGTCAAGCTGACTGTGCTGCTGTTCTTGGACAATGATGAGCATTTTCTCATAGAAAGTTTTTGAATGTTTTCTCTTTTATACTTGCTGCAGAATGCAGTGCGTCATAATCTTAGTCTTCACAAGTGTTTTGTGCGAGTAGAAAACGTTAAAGGGGCAGTATGGACAGTGGATGAACTAGAGTTCCAAAAACGAAGGCCACAAAAGATCAGTGGGTATGTCCACCATGTTTGAACTTCTTAGCCTAGCTTGGATCATGCTTACAGTTTAACGTAGAGGCTTTTGGCTGCTAGCTGGTGTTAGACCAACCACAGGTGGTTTCGCATTGTTTCAGTTAAGGGAAACCAAGACAAACATCTCATCACTACTGTTTGTATGCCCACCAGTACCCTGACCCTGCTTGCTTGGTGTTTGTTGCATCACATGCTAGTAGCTTTTAGGTGGCAATGCATATTAACCCTCACAAACCATTTGCTTATGCTTATTGCATTTTATTTTCTTTTTCCTTTTCCCTGTATTTGATGTCTGTTCTGTCCCCGATCCCGTGTCCCTTTGTTTCCACTTCATCTCCTTTGCTGCTGCTCTTGTCCCAGGGTGCCATTCGCACCAACCTCTCACTGCATAAGTGCTTTATCAGAGTAGAGGATGAGTTTGGGTCCTTTTGGACTGTTGATGATGAAGAGTTTAAACGTGGCCGTCATATTCAACGAGGCCGTCCTCGAAAATACTGCCCTGATGAAAACTTTGGCGAGCTTGTTGCACAGTAAGAGCTTTTACTTGCTTTAATTTTTTTTTTCTGCTGTTGCTTTGCTTTGCATGGTTTACCCATCTCATGTAGACTTGCATTTCACGAATTAGTGACATCACCTTTGCTGCTAAAGAAACTAAATTTTTGGTTGTTACGTGTATTTTGTGTGTCCTACTCTGATAATCCAAATGCCTGCAGTAATAACTCTGCTTTGACATGTTTGTTATAGCGTTTGTTTATAGTGCAATGTAGACTAAAATAATTATCCATGCTAGTGCAGATATGCTGCTGTAGACCTGTCAGGAAGACAGATATATGCCAGGAAAGGCTTCAGATAAGTTTTAATTCTGATATTTTCCTTTGCTTTCAGTTGTATGCCTTGTTTTGCAATTCTTAATCAGAAATAGAGTTAAGGTGCTTTTAAGTCAGAAACGCTGAATTAACTTTTAAAAGTTTGGAAGTGCAGTGAGACCAGCTGTAAAGATTATAATCAACTGGCCGTCCTGTGTCTGCAACAACCACGAACAAATATTCCTGGGGTTCCCAAAGCAATTTTCTTTGACCTTTACTCGAAGGCCATCTCTCCAGGACAACTGATCCTTGCCGGTCCCTGTGGGAGGGGCTCAGTTAAGATGCTTTTCACCACGATTTATTCCCACATGGAGAAAAATAACCAAAAAATTAAGTAATGCCCAGCGAGTGATTAAACTTCTTGGAGGTTTTTTGCATTGGCACTTTAGATCTAGTTGGTATTTGATGATTTTTTCATCTTTATTTTCCCCTCTGGTGGAAGCAGTGGTATTTCAATGCCCACTAAAGAGGGAGTGGATACGCTTGGAATTCAGTTTCCTCAAATCTGGCCCCTTGTGTAAACTCCCAACGACTGAATTATGGGTCTAACGTAGCACACCACCATGTTTTGTGATACCCTGCTATGGTGCCTGCATGCCCACAGCCCCAGACTGTTTGGGATAGTGACAGTGGCAGTGGCACCAGGACCACTCGCCATTTGCCGGGCAGGAAATAACACGGCTCAAATCCTCTCTCATCGCGGTCCCCAGCTCCATTGCGAGGGACTCTGCTGCCAGTGACATCAAGAATAATTTGCATGAAGTAGTATTTAAAATGTCCCGTGATGCTTTTGATCATAGCCTCCTCACGATGGACCTTTACATGGTGGCTGGCTCCCAGACACGACGAATATTGGAGAATTTCTCCTGAACACAGCTAAAATGAGCAGAGATGCCAAGATGTGCTACTAACGCAGGGTAGTAGAACACATGGCGAGGTAACGTAGAGAGATAATGATGTTCCTTATTTAGTAAAGGCAAATATGATAACCATAGCCTAAAAACTCAGATATTTTCTTAAAATTAAAAAGAAAAAAAGAAAAAGAAACGAAAGAGAACTTGTGTGGAAAAACAATCTCAGCTCTAGTTTTCTGGTGTGGGAGGAAGCATTACATGCTTGAAACGCTCGCACAGAAGTTGGTTGCATTTAACTCTCCTTTTTATGTTTTTCTTATGCAGTAACCCTTCTCTTATTAAAAACATACAGACCAGCCACACCTACTGCACACCTCTCAATGCTGCTTTACAGGTAAGATTAATGACTGTAGCAAATATGCAACAGAGGCGTGTGTCTTCCCCACTCATTTCAAAATATATTAGCCTTGCTCTAATTAGATATTAAATTTTAATTCCGTTAAACTTTTTTCTTAAGTGCATAAAGCATCATAGTCCCTGGAGGCAAACACATATCAGGCTGCTTCAGCATTAGCTAGATGCTTAGCATTTTGAATATTGTGGCAAAAAAATTAAAAGTTCACTTATTAATATTTATCAGCAGTATCATAATTTCCATCCTCTTATTTCAGAATTTCACTTGAGGCAAAAATACCACAAGTGTAATTACTCTAGCACAGCTATTAATGTGCTGAATGATAGGATACTGCGGCACGTGACCTTCTATTGTTCATAGGTTTAAAGAGAAAGCAGATCATTTTTCCCCCCCTTTTCTTTTAAGGGCTATTTTTGCATATCTTCCTATTGTTGGTAAAAAATAAACGTGGCAATTCCTGTAGAAGAAACAAAAAAACCCACCAAAAAAAAGGAGAAATTTTATTGGTTTAAACTGTACTGAAATTGTAAAATGAAAATTCTGGTTTTTCACAATGTAGAAATGCACAATTAATAACTTGCAGCCTAAAAGTGTGCTTGTCTCCAGCCCTTTTTCACGCAGGTTGGCATGGTTTTTTCCCACCTCTCTCCAAATTCCCAAGTCTATCTCAAAACCCCCCGGTAAAGTCAGTATTTGCCGTATGAACTAAAGGTTCAAATCCATTACCGTGCTCTGAAAGTGCAGGGTGTGTGTGTTTATGTGTGTGTGTGTACTTTTTGGGGGGTTTCAGGTCTTCTCCACACAGTGTGAATTAATCCTGGAGGCAGCACCCTCCCTGGTTCCCACCCTGCTTCTTGGTTGAGAGTCCTTTCTGGAGAAGTTCACTGATGGCCGTGGATATCTCCTTTGGGCAACCACGTTTTGTGAGAGCTTTAGCAGAATTCTCTTTCCAGAATCAAGAAAGAGACCATTAGGGGAAAAGCGAAGCTCTGCATTTCTTCTAATTATTTGAGTTTATGCAGTAAAAGCAAAGGAAAGCGTGTTTAAATGGAGCAACTGTAAATACCATTCATTAGTAACTTATTTTCCCTTGAGTCTTGTGAACTGTGATTTTTAAAGACTGCTTTGTCTCTTGAATAGTATTAAGATTACAGGCACATTTTACATTCATGAGGCTGAAAGGCAAAAGTGAAATGATCCTGCATTTCTTCACATTGTTAACTATGTGACTAATTTCAATTAATATGCTTATCATACGGAACTGTTCGTGTTTTATTCCTGAAACACGTGTCGTTGTCGTCATCTCCATCCATTCTCGTCTTCTGTGATAACCTCCAAACTGTTCCCATTTCCCACTTTTCCTGGAAATGGCATGTACTCGTGTNCAGATTTGCCACCGCTGTGTTCCCTCTAGTAAATGGGGGTTAACGATATCCATAATAAACGGGGGTGAGCAATATCCGTTGCACTGAGACAGGTCCTCTTCCAGGTTAAAAATGGACTGGTGGGTTCCTCGCTCCTCTCCCCCCCTCGCCCCCCGCCGTCAGATTTTGGAGGCGGCTGTGAGTGCTGTACAGGGTTTTGGGTGAAGCTGGTGCTAGGTGGGCAGTTCAGACCTCGCTCGGGTGACAACCTTCCTCATAGGACACAAGGCCCCTTTACCTGCCAGTGTCTACATTCAACCTAATTAATAATTAATGACCAGCATTCCTCTGCCAAAGACAGGCTCCTTGCACATCCTCGTGAGCCCAGTGGCCGCCCCCTCCAGGGCATTGTGTGCCCCTGGGATGGCAGGATGGGTTTTTCTTCCCCTGTGGGGTGGCAGAGCCACCCTTCTCCTTCACCCCAGCCCCTCGACGTCTCCTTCATCTGTTTTCCCTTGTGGCCAGGGAGAAGCTTCATCTCTCTCCCCGCTCTGTGTGTGGAAGGGATGGGGGCTCCAGCTCTCACCAGAACTGTCTTTTCCCAGTGGGTCACCAGGGGCTCCCAAAACGTCCCCCTCCCCTATTATTATCTTTATAGCAGATACAGTCCTTGTGTCCCACCTCTCCCCCAGTAAATTGCTTTACTGCAATTACAAGTTATCACTGTGGGTGAAGAACTTGAGTCATTATTTTGCCAAGTGCAGGAAATGTGAACCATTCTTTGCATCCCCCTAATCACAATGAGTTTGCCGGTTGTTGAATCAAGAAGATAAAAATAATCCTCCCCGTTAGAATAGCTTTTGTAATCACGTGCGACACATAGGGCTGCACATGGAGAGGTCAACGTAAGGAAGAATAAAAGGGGCCGTGCTCCTGAAGATGCTGCAGTCAGGGCTGGCCCTGCTCTCCTCCCCCAGCCTTTCCCACCCCATCTCCCCCAGCCCAGTCTCTGGCTGTGCTTGCCTGGGAACAACTCTGCCGACTGGGATGGCAACAGACAAGGAGCTTAGTCCCACGAATTAGGAGCAGGGAGGACATTGACATGAAGTCCCCTCCCGGGGGCAGGGTTTGCATCAGGCAGACCTGGAGCCTGGTAGATTTTTTTGGCTCGGTCGCTGCAGCCGGCTGACCTCCCCCCGGAGCGGGTCGAGCGCTGCCGAGCCAGCGTGTGTGGCTCTCTGGTGATGTCAGCCGGATCCGGCTGGGATGGGTGAAATGGTTAAATGTCCTCCAAGTCCCTGGGCAATACGGCCTTGGAAAACCCTGCATCCCATCCCTGCAAAAAGGCTGAGCTCCTCCTGGGGCTCCAGGCTTCTGCGCTCCCACCACTGCCGCGCTGGGCACGGGACTGTGCCGTCAACGTGAGCTAATGCTGACACACAGTAAATATTAGCAGGCAGAACGGTGGGAATCAGAAGGAAAATATTTAACAGTTCATTCTCTCCCTACAAAGATTTCCATTTAGAAAGTTAACTCCAGTGTGCCTCTGCGTGGTATTTCTGTAGGAAAAATCGAAAATAAAAGGAAAAAGCGAAACAAAATGGTCAGACCTGTAATAGGGTAAGAGCTGGGTTGCTGAGGATTAACAAATTTCACACAAACTGGTTGAGCTCTCGGGTGGATCAGTGCAACTCGGCACGATCTGGTCAGTGCTCACCACAGTTTTGCTCTTCTGTCAGGATCAAAACCGAGCTCAGTAGCGGTGCCCTCCTGCTTGGTGCCTGTTTGCTCTGGTGGGAAGGAGTTATCAGCTGAAGGACTTCTCATTTTTTTTCCCCATTTCATTGAAAACAAAACCCAAACCTCAGCCACAAGAAAACCCCAAAGCTCCAAACATAATTTTGCAAAATGAAAATAAGAACAGGACGTTTTATTTTTTCCAGGGGGTGTAATTCCAAATAGGGAACGGAAAGCTCCGTCCTCTCACAAGCCAATACAGCTATGAATGCTTGAACCCAGATGTAACTGATGTTAAATTTCCCTTGGTGGAATCAGGGTAATACCTGTCAGAAAGTGCAATATTTGTAAAAAAGCGTAATTGCAAATAATGTGAAAGTGGGGAATGTTTTGGAATAAGTGGGCGTGCTGTGCAATGTATAAAAACGTTAGTCATGGCTCTTCATATATTTGTTTGTGTCCCTGGCAGGCTTCAATGGCTGAGAACAGTATACCTCTATACACTACTGCTTCCATGGGAAATCCCACTCTGGGCAATTTAGCCAACGCGATGAGGGAAGAGCTCAATGGTGCAATGGAGCATACGAACAGTAACGGGAGTGACAGTAGTCCAGGACGTTCCCCTATGCAAGCCATGTAAGTACGGCAGTGGTGTGCTTGTGGCTCGAGACATTGGCTTACTGTCTGCTAAGTGTGACTCTGGAAGCCTTCATGGTCGGTTCTTGAGGTTCGTGGATGGAGCGACGAGAGTAGAGGTCTCCATCTGCGGACACGCTTAGGTCCATCAGAACATAAAAGGGCCCTTTACCAACTTACACTTAAAATGAATCAGCTCAATCCAGTCCGACAGGCACACAGAGCTATAAAATTGTTCACTTGTTTGCAGTTCTTTTCTTTAAACCTTGCAAAACTTCATGGGCAGCTGCTTTCCTGGAGAAAAAAAAAATAAAAAATACCCAATTTCTTTCCCCTTTGGTCCACACGACGAACGTGCTGGTGGGGCAGAGCTGGGAAATGGACGGGTTTGGTGGGTCAAAAAAAACCCCCCATTCAAAACGCACAACGGGTCTCGCTACGCATTAACGATGGCACACGTGAAGGTCTCTGTGATTTATAGATTGCTCTTAAAATATCAAAAGGAAAATTAATAGGAGCATTATAGCAACAGACGGCGGTATAATGAGTGCATATATAACTTCATGAAGTAATGGGGGATCACCGTCCCTGCTCAACGTGAATGGCACCCGGGCAGGGAGCTGGCGCAGGAAAGGGTAAGGCAGGAAGGGTGTGATGCCCCGATTGGGTGTGTTCGGTATTTATGGGGTGACGGAGTGAGTTTGCAAAGCTATAAATTCCCCCCCCCCTCCTCCCCTCAAATTACATACCGGGTAATGGGCGTCTGGCGAGGAAGCCGGACTTTGTAAATCTTGCAGTTCTCTTAAAAACTCTGTGGAGTGGGTGGTGGGTACCTGTGCATGAGGGCAGAGCCACGCTGCCTTTCTTCCACCTCTGCCTGAAAACGGGCTGTGAAATAGTAATTTCAGGCTGACTCGCCAGGGCTCACATTTCCCATTAAAATGAGAACTAATTTGTAGGCTTTCACTTCAAAGTAATTTGAATGAGGGATTTACAAAAGTAAGTCTAAATCAGAAAGTAGAAAAAAAAAACCAAAAACATTAACCTAATACCACGATAGTAATTAGTTGCGAAACTAATTAGCATTTAATGGCAAAAAAGTTTCCCACCTGCATAATGTGTTGTCAGAGGGGAGGGGGCACGAAGGAATCTGAGGCTCTGGATACTTTGATATTGCAGCATTTTAAATCAGTGCACAAAGTGCTTTGAAAAAAAAAAAAAACCTTTAAAGATGGCAACATTCATTTTTAATTAATAATTAATTTAAACATTGTCTTTTACCATTTACTTCAAAACATTCAAATAATGTGTTTAGCTTTCCCCGTGATTGTTTGTGCAGTATTAATTATCTCTCCCAAAGTAGCGTTGCATGACACGCTTTCCGTCTCTCACCGACGGATTCATCTCGAGGCAGTTTTAGTCACAATTCGTTATCCTCTGCCCGTGACCACGTAGGGTCCGGCATGAAGGGAGGAGTGGAGGGACGTGGCTTGTCTCCAGAAACAAGACTTTTCTCCCAAGGGTTTCTCCTGGCCTAACAGGCAGGGACGAACCGGTATGATGTTGCGTTAATCCAAGTAATTATGTTTTTTGCAAGTTGAAGGCCGGTGTGGTTCGTGCACTTCTCATGTCACCTAAGGTTTCGTTTGTCTTTGAAGAGGCTGTGAGGAGGGAAAAATAACCGAGTTGAAACAGGCTGGGACATCTTCCAGAACTGTGCGTAGCCGTGGCCTTTGTTGCACTTAATAATCATTTCTTAGCACATTGATACCAAGGTGAGGGGCACAGAACAAATACTGAAGAGAGAGGAGGACGGGGAGGGGGAATGCCTCATTTTCATTATTCACCAGAAAATCCAATTTTCTGTTGTAATATGGAAATGATTGTTTCCTGAGTGTTTTCATTTTCTCAGAATTGATAATATATGTGTTCTCTGCTGAACATTTCTTTTTGCTTAAGTAAAATGTGGCCGGGTGATGTTCCAATAGCAGCCTGTGAGCTTCCCCATTAAAACAGTGTTTCTAAGGAGTGGGAAGGGATCTGAAGACAGAACACCGCTCACACATCGCGGGGTTTGCCCTGTTTACTAAATAAAATCACGAGTCAACAGCCAATTTCCATACGCTGTGCAACCTCTGATTTTCCATAAGCCTGCTTTGTTAATGACATTTTCAGTTCGGTTTTTTTTTTCTCAGAACAGATTTCCTTGTCATAATGCAAATTATTTTTTAAACAATTCCAGTACACTAGAATAAATCAAGCTCTAAACTTTATTGTAAGGTTTAAAGGACCTTGTTAACATGACAGCTAAGAAGTCTAACACTTTAGCTGAAGTCTTATTACTGCTCATTCGTTTCCTTTTTATGACACATTGAACCACGGCGCGGGGATTTTTTTTGGTGGTTTTGTTGTTTTTTTGGGGTTTTTTTCCCCCTCTCTCTCCCTCCTTTTGAAACACTAGAAAGTAGTCGCATAATTACAGCTTGGGGACATAACACTTTCATCCTGATATGCTCCAAAGGTAGCCACAAAGCAAACTACTCCATGCTGTGTGCACCACCAGAACTCGGTGGCTTTAAACAACAGTCAGCTTTATTAAAAACTCCTCTGTTCCCAGAGTGGACAAACAAAAGAATTACTCAGATGTGAAAAGAAGGGGAATCTGTGTTCAGCAAGGTTATTTATTGTTAACCCCTTCTGGGGGCTCAGGCATCTGCTTAAAAGGAACGGGCTGAAATTCTGCTACTGCAAAAAAGAAGTGGGAAACCCTTCCTCCCCCCTGCAACTCCCCCCCCCTTTTTTTTCCTTTCTGCTTAGCCCAGCATTTACCTTTTCTGTAATTTAAAGACCACATTCTTCAGTCTCTAAAGGAAGTTTTCTTTCCCTAGTTTGGGGTTTTGCTGAGGTGGTAAATAGAGCTTTGGACTTACTTGAGAGATATAAAAGTCTCCCTTTGCCTTTGAGCTTATTTAAGCTTATTTATTTCAGTTGCTCTGAAATGTTTGAGCAAAATCACGGATTCGATAAGGTTTCCTCCTCACACGTCACTTTGTGGTTATGACTGACAGCGTACACAGGGAGTTGATTTTTTGTTGTTGTTGTTTTGCATGCAGATCTCTCCCCGAGGTGGGGGTGGTATTACCCAGACAACCCTCCTAGATTGGGGGATGGAGTTTTTGCCAAGCTGGTTGGCTGATGTTTGTCCAGCGCGTGAGCTGCTGGAGGAGGCTGGCGTGGCTGTGCCTCCTCGTGGCTTTGTGGCCCTCTCCAGCTTTTGTCTCGCTCGGGGTCGAGCAGCTCTTTTCATAACTTGGTGCTTGCTTTGCTTCTCACTTCTGAAGTTGTGTTGTTTTGACTTCTGGGAACCCCACCAAACCTCAAAAGAGAAACTCAGTGAAAACAGCCTGGTTTCACCTGTTTTCATAACAAAACCAGGAGCGGGGCAGGGTTTGCTTTGGAATGTTCAGGCACCTTTGAAGAAGGTTTCACAGTATTTCGGGTGGTTGCGAGCCCAGCAGGTACCAAAGGTCTTACCTTTGGGCAAGCACAAGGTGGTGTGAGGGGTAATGGCTTCAGACTGAAAGAGGGTAGACTTAGATTAGATCTCGGGAAGAAATTTTTCACTCTGAGGGTGGTGAGACCCTGGCCCAGGTTGCCCAGAGAAGCTGTGGATACCCTATCCCTGGAGGAGTTCAAGGCCAGGCTGGATGGGGCTTTGAGCAACGGGACTGGTGGGAGGTGTCCCTGCCCAGGGCAGGAGGTTGGAACCCATGGTCTTTAAGGTCCCTTTCAACGCAAACCATCCTATGATTCTATGACACTGAGATGTGGCCCTTGAGCAGCCTTTGGAGGAGCTCCCATCCATGTGCCGAGGCCACCTCTGCTGCACATGGCATGACTTCTTCTCTCCCTTTTCAAAACTTCACGTCTGCTTTTTCCAAAACAATACTTTTTTTTTTCTTTCAAAAGAACAATAAAAAGAAAGAAGCCTGGCAGCAGCATCAAAACCAGGAAGCCAACAAGAAGCAAGACTTCTAGATTAAAACAGCAGTAGAAAGTTCACTGCCATAAAGGCCGAGTAGCACATGCTCTACGTGTAGCTTCTCTTTCTCTCTTTTTCTTCTGCTTTCCATTTCATGTTTTCTCCCAAGCAAAAGGGCCCCACAGCCCATTCATAATAGAAGTTTTTCTGGTTGCAGATAAGCAGCATGGTTTGACGTTCACAGTCACGAGCCGTCGGGGTCAGTCAGCACGTGCTCACCTCTGAGACGGTGGTCCACTCACGAGACTTGTTATGTGCTTATGCTAATTCTTAACCTCTGATATTTGAATTCTCTCCTCCTGGTCTTTTTTTTGACCCACCCCACCTTTTTCAATAATTAGGTCAAATTTGTATGAGCAATGTCTCGCTCCTTGTAATTTTTGCAAAAGTTGCGTGACATGCAGAGGAAACCTCTTTGCTCCTGGAGGATGTGTTCATGGGACACGTGTTAGTGAATTTGAAGGGAAAAGGTGTGTGTACGTGGATGCTGCATTGCTTCTCCCCTCCATTCCTCTGTCGGATGGGTTGGAAGGTGCAGTTAATACTTAACTATTGGTCTAGCACTTAACAACTCAAGAACTTGAAATATGCAGGGACTTGAAAGGCGTTCACATGTTCGAAATGTCTGGAGTCAGCGAGTTTAGATGCTTCCTCAACTGATCCAGACTCAAGCCAAAATAAATAAATAGGGTGTGGTAGAGCTTTGCACACCGCGGAAGGTACAACTGCTTCACCCTGGTCGCTGGAAATAGGCAGGGTTACCTTTGGCTTGTACGTGGATCCTGATTACGTTTTCCCTGTGCAGGGATTTATTCTTGCTGGATGTCAGTGCAACGGAGTCCAAACGGTATCATTCTTCCTATCCACACAAAACGTAAACCAAACCGCCGCTATTTTAACTCAACACGTTTCAAAGCAAAGCTGCACAAAAAGAGAGAAAAAGTTCTTACAAACGAAGGTTTGGGCTTCGGGTTATGTTTTCCCATAGCTGACGTGCAAAGGGTTAAATCAGCCCGCATGGAGGAAAAACAAGACTCTAGGAGGTGGATATCAACTCAATGAGAGACAGAGTGGGACTTGAACTCATTAACACTTTATTTTAAGGGATTGCCTACAACATCAATTATTTAGGAAGCAAACAGGGTCTCCGTTGCTGTGTGGCATTATTAATACTTGGTAATGTCAATAAAATCTGACTTTCCTGTAACGTCCCACCAACAAGACACTATTGACTCACATGGCTATTTTACATTTCAAAAGCTGCCGAACAGGGGGGGGGAAAAAAAAGGTAATTTGTATTTGTATAGGGTTTGTTGTAAATATGATTTACGAACAACATTTTTCAATTGTTATCATACCCGTTTTGAATGACCAAGCCCTGTTCCCCGGCGGGTTATTCATGTGCTATGCTGTAATGAGAAATTTGGCAGATCTCATCTCTTTAGTACATCCTTGTGCCCACCATGAGCTGGGGATCATGTTCTGCCTTGTTTACAGCTGACAGTGTTATTATTCTCGTTAGGACTGTGCTTTCTTATCATATTGTTGTGTTGAGCGAGCCTTTTCCTCTCTGTTTGTGTTTCCTGGCAGGGCTTTTCTTTCCTTATTGACAGTTTGTAAAAATATGCATTAATTTGGAGTTTAAAGCATGTATCATGGTGTCTCTTTGCTGTGTTTGCTTGAAGTTGATTAATGATAGAACCTCACTTGGGGTCGTCCTCTGGAGAGTTGTCTCACAGGTTCTGCATGTTAACGAGAGACGCCGCACACACAGCGAGCGATGATTAGCCCAGCCTCCGCCGGCTCGGCGGGCTGACAAACTGCTGCTTTGCCTTTCGGATGCTTATGCCGCCTATTTATCCAAAGATTGTATTAATCAACTTAATATGTCAGCTGAGAGCGTTTTCTCTCCATCCCGAGACGGAAACCCTATCGAGGTGCTCCTCCCAGACTGTTTTCCCCCGGGGAAGTTGAGCGCTGCCTGCCCGGCGTAGCCTTTGCCTTGGCTCCAGTGGCCGGCGCAGAAGTTGAGGGTCTTCTCCTTGGTGACCTGGAGCTCCTAGGCCTGGCACACCGGGTCTTAAGGCCTCGTCTTTCTCAAACCCCCCATTTTTGAACGAGCAACTCGCTGATTGACTGTGTTTTCCTTTTTGCAGGCACCCCGTGCATGTCAAAGAAGAACCGTTAGACCCAGATGAAAATGAAGGCCCGCTATCCTTAGTGACAACAGCCAACCACAGTCCAGATTTCGATCACGACAGAGATTATGAAGATGAACCTGTAAATGAGGACATAGAATAAGTATGTCTTGACATCGTTATCCTGAGAATGAAGATTAGAAGAACACGTCAAACTTAGCTGTGAAATCTCTCCATTATTGTACAGTCTGGAGGATTCTCAGTCCACTTTGACAACTATGAAATATGTTAACTCTTAGTGCCATCAAGTATCCCATTTGGGAGTATTTTTGATTTTTCTACTTTTTGTTGAAAAAAGGAATTTGTACTCTGTGCATTGGATGGACTTGTTTGGTACTTGGGATTTTCCTCTCTTACAGTCAACATCAGTGTTGTAAATTTGCTAAACTGATTCACTTGCATTTAGCAGCCAGCTGTGGACTGCAGGTCCTGCCAATTTTGGACACTTGAGGACGTCAAACTGAGCATGTACACCTGAACTGCAGATCAAGTCTTTGCCCAGATTTTAAGGATTCCAATGGACAACATATTTGCACAGTACTGCATGTTGATTATCACTGCCTTTACTCCATATTTTTTTTTTTGTTTGGGGTTTGTTTTTTGTTTTTTGGGTTTTTTTTTTCCAGTTGGTTTCTTTATTATTTTTTTTTTTCTCTTTCGCTTCCATTTGGGATGGGGAAGGCCTGTGTGTGCACGTGTGTGGATACGTGTGTGTGTGCGTGTGAGCGTGTAGATCGGGTTGAGGGGTTAAAAGAAAGAAAACAAAAAAAATTATCCCCAACTTTTTTAATGTATTGCTTTTATTCCCCCGCCCCACTTCTCCTCTACCATTTTAAGTTCTGACCTCAGGCCTCATCTGGGCCCAGGGCCTCTCAGAGGCTTCAACGTTTTCTGTACTTTGTGATGAATGTTAATAGGTGTTTTTATTACACGAAGCTGAATGTCATTGAATCGTTTGTAGTTTTTTCTGTCATTCATTCCAGTTTCCTTCAGATGCCACCATGTTTTCTTTAGCTATGGAAAACATTCCATTTCGGTGTCTCTTTTTTTTTTTCTTCTTCTTTTTCTTTATTTTTTTTTCCCCCTTTTGTTGTTATTTTTTAGAAAAGGTCCCAAATGCTGCACTATACACGTGGAAGGGTTGTCCAATGGGGAGAGAGGAACAAAGTACTGCAAGAATGAGAATGAATGACAGATGAACATAGAAACACTGTAGGAAGCAACACAGATTCATTCCACAAAGCAGTATTTTTAATTTTATGTTTTTTGGAGGGGGGTTGGGTTTTTTGATTTTTCTCTTTTTTTTTTTTTTTTCTTTTTTTCTTTTTTTTTTTTTTGGCAGCAACGGTGAATATTAGCAAATGCCACAAAATTGAACAGCACAAAGAAACATATGCAGCACCAACAGAGTTCGCTTTTTATTAGAGGGTGAATAGTACAGTGGCAAGTTCTCGGTTGTTTTAACACGAGTTCTAATGGGTCAGCAAATCTTTCTGGAATATCTGAGATTACCGAGATGGGCACCTATACTTGTATTATGATGATTTTTTTAAAATTTTACTTTTTTTTTTTTTTTCCTTTTTGCATTTGCATTCGCAAATAGTGGTTGGAAAGATGACTTCATTAAATTGTTGTTGTACGTGGTGATGTTTCGCGGTTAAACATCGGTTCAGGATTGCTTGGTGGCGTTCATCTGTTTGAATACAAATTAGATTTCGGATTGAACTTGTTACGGGAGTTAAGAAGGACGGAGCCCCACTCATGCTAAAGCGTTAATTATCAGCTGTGCAAACCCAGTACTGCAGTTAGGAGTGTTGATGCGATGTTACACCAGCCCGTATGGAAACCTCGCCGTCGGAGACGGGAGATCCAGGAGAGAATTCGCGCCGGGGGCTTGTTAGGCAAAGCTGGCAAGGCTCCTCAAAGCAAACACGACATACAAAATCTGTTGCGATAGGTCAGTAAACTTTTGGTCACCAAACACCTAGACGTTTTCGTTCTGCAACCACTTTTTCTTCCGTCACTCATTTATTTATGTAGGACTGTAGCTTTTTTATTATTTCAAAAAGCCTTTCAGAGCTTAATTTATATTCTTCTTTGTACCTTTTTTTTTTTCCTAAAATTACCAAAGATATTACACAAAGGTAAATTATGTTCTCTGTTATATGCTTTATCTTATGAAGCCAAATATCCTCTTATTGTTGATCAAAGGAGGTTGAAGAATTTAGAGGGAAATGACAAGGTGTGGACTATTGCTAACCTGAGAGGGAAACTGCTCCTTTATTCTAGAAGATTTAGAAGGCCAAGTAGATGTCTGAACCAAAGTTGTTACTTTTTATTTGCAATTCTTTACAGTGACCAAAATAAAAGTCTGTAAAGAGGAATCGAGGAGAGGCTTTTTGAGGCTAAAACCTAGGAATCAGTGTTCCTGGTGGAGCTGTGAGCAGGGAGCTGGAGAAGGCAAAGACACAGTTATTTTGCGGAAAATTAAGAGTATCAGATAAAGGAGGCAGTTTAATAAAAGACAGAAGAGAACAGAAAAGCTCCCACAATTTAACTGGACCACATAGTAGTGTTTCTAGAATTAAATGGAAAAAAATAATAATTTTTGGTCTTTGGTTCTACAGATTTTGTGCCACTTCTGTTTCGGGACTGTGCTGGGACGACTGCTTTAATTTTGGTTGATCTTGGCACATTTGCTCAGTTTTGTTTAGTTTTGGGTCAGCATTTTTCATAAGGAAATAACACTCCTGTCCACTCATAAGCTTTGGTACAAGAAATGTCATTGGCAGTTACTTTTATAAAACTCAACTCTGCTTTCTGTTTCAAAAGACAAAAAAAAGAAAAAAAAAGAAAAGAAAAAAAAGGGCAGTCTGTGGTCATTTGAAACATTATTTTTTTTTTTTTTCATTTTAAATTATATCCAGGCAGCTTCGTGACGTGCCGGCGGTAGCCAGATGGGCATCATGAGAATTGAGCCCTGTGCTTCTAAAACTGAGTGGTTTGCTGGTTAGTTCGGTATTCAGAAGGGGATAAAAATCTGGTAGATTAGTTCATTCTCAGCATGTGTAGCTAGACATGAGTAAAGATAACAGCATGAGAAACTGTTAGTACGCATACCTCAGTCCAAACTGTTAGGGAATGAGTAAATAAAAAATACATTTCACTCAGTTGCACTTAGTTGTATGTCTTGCATGCTTAGTCTAAAGACTGTAGCAAAAATAATAAAAAAAAAATTAAAAAAAAAAAGAGAAAAAGAAATAAAAAATTAGATTTTAACATATCTGGCAGGTGTCGCAGCCTCGCAGAAGAACCAACTGAAAATCTCAGGCTTTACATCAAGCAAACTTCACTATGATTTTTACAATTCTGATTCTGTATCCCTTTGGATATACAGTTGCTTCTTTAGGGAGGGGTTTATTATGTTGTACATATATATCCCACTGTGTCTGTGTGAGCCTTTGTCTTTTGGGGGGAGGGTGGGGAGGGAGGAAAAGGTGGAAAGGTCCTTTTTTTAGATATCATTCCTCAAAAGGAATAAATGCAGACCTGTTTGTCAAAACACCTTTTGCTTTTTGTGCAACTGCTTTATATTAACTATACTAAAAAAAAATAGCTTTGAAAAAAAAAAAACTACTGTATGTAATGGAATTGCAGAATACGCTGCACATGTATTTTATTTAGTTATCCTTGCTTTAAGAATATTGGATGACATTTGCTGACATGTGGGAGAAAATCCCTGACTTTTTTTTTTTCCAGCTTTTAAATTGTAACATAGTTGACAGATATTTTTTTTTTCTCCTGTTATCATTGATCGAAGCATTTTTGTACAGTTTTTTGTGTTTAAGCTGGTTTGGTTTTGTTTTGGGTTTTTTTTTTTTTTTGATACTTTCCCAC
>VXBJ01003386.1:147055-189555 GCA_013400055.1 Nycticryphes semicollaris
TTTTGTGTGTGTGTGTGGGTTCAACCCACTTCTTAATGGCCATTTGTGTTGGGCACGATAAGAGCCTGTCAGTGTATATCATATGAGTGGGAGGGCATTTGGCGATGTTTGAAATATTTCAGACTTTGGAAAAAGTATTCGTCGGTGCATTCGCTGTGTTAAAAAAATGGATTTCTCCTATAGCCTCCACATAGTTTGTAACTACATGTGCATATGTATACCTGCATATGGTACACGTGCTTTTTTATGTGCTTTGATATGTATATAGAAATGAAGTTACGCTAAGCAGAGCTTCTTAAAACCTGGCAAGGGTGGGAGCCATGGACTTTCCCAACACCACCGTGATTAGTGCAGACAACCCCATCGTTACTAAGGGAGGCAGGAGCTGCCCCTGACCTGGCAGCAGCTCATGCCCATCTTTGCTGTGAGTATTGTGAGCGGTCATTAGTCCACTATTCCAACACACAAACATCCATCACGTTTCTGGCTCTGCCACCTTTGCAGGCTCGCAGAGAGCCTTCCAAATGCTTGATGTTTATACTTCACGCTCACCCTTGCTATTTTTAACCATCGCTGCTTTTATGGTGCATTTTCAAAGCTTCCCCCCCGGACCTGGTGGCTGGTGCAGTTCAGAGGGTTCTCACCTGTTTACGCCACCGCTGAGCGGCTGGGCAAATTCAAAACAAAAACATCTGATAAAAATCAAATATTATGTTGCTAACCGCAAAGTTAATTTCCCCTCAGAAGTCCTTCTTTAATTATAAAACCCGCATAACCCATTTCCTTTGGTGTGCAGAAAGGTGTGTAATTAAACTATCAGCATAATACCTTTCTACATGTAAAACCTGCACTTATGAACTTTAACTGCTGAATAAAAACTCCTATTACATGACCATTAAGTATTATGAATAAAGCAAGTCATTGTAGTACTTGATTAATTTTTATGCACTAACCATTGTGTTCAGCACAAATTTGGTTTCCATGGATGTCCTCCCTCCCTTGGTTGTCCCAGTGGTTCAGCCATCTTCACCCAGCTCAAAGGCTGCTCTGCATCTCTCCATGCTTTTCTCCTGGCCATGGCCAAAGGCCATGCGCCCTTTCTGTGGCCACCGTGGTGGAGGAATGAGCTTTGCTCTGTTTCTGAAGCGTCTCCGTCATGGCGTGGCCGGGGAAGGGGTCACAAGGAGGCAGCAAGGAGGACCGAGTCTCCTCTGTGGAAGAACTGCGCTGCGCAGGGATGAGCCCTGAATCACTCGTTGCATCTCTGAGCGGGCTGGGGATTTAGACTCACAGAATCCTAGGATTGCCTAGGTTGAAAGGGACCTTTCAGATCATCTACTCCAACCATCAACCGAACACTGACAAAAACCATCACTAAAACATGTCTCTAAGCACTGTCTACTTGTCTTTTAAATGCCTCCAGGGGTGGTGAATCCACCACTTCCCTGGGAAGTCCATTCCAACGCTTAATAATCCTTTCAGTCTACAAATTTTTCCTATTATCCATCCTAAACCTTCTCTGCTGCAACTTGAGGCCATTTACATCTTCTCCTATCACCTGTTCCTTGGGAGAAGAGACCAATGCCCACCTGTCTACACCCTCATTTCAGGGAGTTGTAGAGAGCGAGAAGGTCTCCTCTCAGCCTCATTTTCTCCAGGCTGAACACCTCCAGTTCCCTCAGCCACTCTTCATAAGATTTCCTCTCGCATGGGTATTTTTGAACTAATAATACACCTAATTTGTTTTCTTCCATGCAGATGTGTTGGCAGACCCTCAGAGCAGAACTTCTCCATGCTGCTCATGGCTTCTCTTTTGCAGGGTCCCAGAAGCTTTGTCTTATGCACGTTACCCACAGCCTTGCTCCTCTCAGAATTATGTCCTCTGCATACAAGCGTTTTGCCAAGTGAAGTGGGAAGGCAAAAATAAATATCCCAGCTAAACCCCCCCATTCCAAAATCTTAATTGACAGCAAGATGATGCATGCCAAGATGCCAAGGAGGATTTTATGGCGCTGGTCCTGGCTGCCAAGGAGCCTGCGCTCAGCAGCCAAGAGGGCATCTCCCATCCTAAGTGTTAACATTCAGGTCCCCAAGCCATTATTCACCAATTCCTTGCAGCCACGTTCCCATATGCTGCATGATGGTTATATTGAGGCTGATCTTTGATGTCTGGAGTCAGGAAGTTTAGCTCAGTTATAATCAATAGCATTTCCAGCTCCTGCAAATCTGCACTAACCACTCAAGGCAGCCAGTCTGCATTATGTCCTTGTCATATGTATATATTTGCATGTTCATTAGCCATGTAGTAGCACAGCTGTATGTGGTTTCATTTAGCTTTTAATTATCTTCTTTGGGTTGGTGTTTTCATCTCCACCAGACTTAGCAAAGAAAAGAAAATCACTTAGGCAAAATAAATGCTTCAAGCAGGTCTGGGACAAGGACTACTATTTCCTTGCGCATCCTACTGTTCCATTGCAAAAGAGATGTTTGGTTCAAAAGTTCCAACAAATTAATAATAAATCTGTCTCTTGGTTTTCCCCGTTGTGTGCTTATCTTATTCAGGTGGTTGTGGGTGTAATTTTTCATTTGCAGCAGGTGGCTGTTTACATATTAGATAAACTCCATCCTTACAATCCTTGGCATGGATGTTTGTATTTGCTCCAACAGCTGCTGTTCCAGCCCTCTCTCGCACACAGATCAAGGCATCCTCCTCTTTTGATGGAAATGACTCATACCTCGGATGAGCTGAAACAAAAATACCATGCTCAGCTGCAGACACCTGCACTCATGCACTGGGTTTAAAAGTTAGGATGTGGGTTCTAGCTAATTTTATTCTCTTCAGGTTCTTATACCACACCCTTTATTTTGGTTTCTGAGAAATTTCCATTAGTAAGAACAAAACAAGGTGACTAATATCTGCGTGAACTTTCTTCTCCTTTCCTTCCCTCTTCTCCCCCCCCGCCCCCGCCATACACAAAGAGAAAAATTATGTGATTTATTTCTTTCACCTCAATTACTTGTACCAAGGCCAGCCCTAATGCACTCCCCTTTGTTTCACTGGCTCACAGGGTCAAAGGCTCAGGGGTCATCTTTGGTTTAGCGAGTGGTGATGTTATCTGCGGCTTCGCTACTCTGCAGAGTGAACCAGGGTGCGATGTTGAGACATCCCTCTCCCTCCCCCCATACACTCCTGTCCATCATGCGTACAGAAGGCCCAGAAGCAGCTTTGATGGAGAGGCCAGTCTTATTTCACAGCAGTGAAAATGAGAACTGAGCATTTTTTAATACGTGGTGACCTAAGAAGCAGCCATGGAGAGGAGTGGGGCTGGAGGGTGCTGCCTGTCCCACCTTGTTGGAGCCAGGCACTCGCTGCAGGAGAGGTTCTTGTAGACTAAACCACCACAAAGTACCCCCATCACCACAGGGTGAAGGTGAGTGTCTCAGCACAGCCAGCTCTAAAATTACAGACTTAGATATTTTTTTTCTTTTTACAAACGTAGAACAACAAGGACACGGACGTGACAAGAGGCTGGAAGTCCTCAAGTGCTGGCGGGCTCATGGTTGTGTGGGCCTCTCCATGGCCAATGGAGGGATCACTGGGTATCACTGGGCTTCACTAGGGAAATACAAGGCCCATCTTCTTGGTTTGCTAATCAGCTTGTGCTCATTAAAAGAGATCATTGACTCTGCTCAGCGTGAAAGTCCCCATTGTTAGACAGTGACCACTAGTACAGATATATTGGTCTACCTTCATCCTTACTGTAGGTGATGGCTAGCAGCCTCTCACAGTTGAGCAGAGCATGGTTGATGAGCTAAAACAAGCCCTGCCTGGCTCTCTCAGTGGTGAACTGGCATTTTACTGCCCTTGACATGTTTTTTTTTCTTCTTTGTTAAAGGAATGGGGCATAGTCGGTGCTGATGCAAGAAGGCACAACCTCACTGGAGCCAATGGTACTGTTTTCCTGTGACACCAATGGTTTATTTGGGGAAGCATTCCCAAGTGCCAGTTGGGGAATTGGAGCCAGGCTGCTGGGAGCAGATGGTGTCTTATAAACGGGCAATAATTGTTCATGAATTAGACTCCTCTGCATCACCTTCCTTGTACAGACCCAGAGTAATGGCTGGAGCAAGCCCCGTCTTCTCCGCTTCCCATTGCAGGAGCCTTTCTGTGGAAGGGGAAATATATTTTTATAGTTTGCTTACCTTGACACTTCAAACATTTTCCCAGCAAGCTGAAGGTGTAATTAAATGACATGCCAGATGCCAGTGTGCGTTATATTATACCACCTCTCAGCTGGGCTAGCGAAAGGGAATGAATGGAGCCTTAAGACAGCTCTCCTATAGATAGTTATTATCTCTTTTCAGTAAAGAATGGGTAAGGTTGAGCAAAATGTCAGTAAACCTGTAATTTTCTAGCCTTTCGGTTACCTCTGTTCTTCTGATCCACCAGTGATGTGAAGTTTTGTTGTACTTTGTTCCGTCAATTATGGCATCTCTCCAAGAAGGCGGCAGGCTCTTGTGTCACATATGCATATTTATGATAAGATATGTTCTGATCTTCCTGTTGTGCCTGAAACCAGGTGTTCTGGGCCTTTTGAGGTGGGTGTGCAGCATGGCCTCTTTAGGGCAACAAAGCTTTTAGGGTAAAGCTTTTCAGCTGCAGGCTAAAAAAAGCACAAGCTTGATGGGAAAATGACAATAAGATTTCATAATTTCAAACTTTAAGAAATTAATCTATTTTTATAAGTTTAATAATGTGTTTTCTAGAATATATTTGCTTCCTTCATTGTATCTACTACCTCAGAAGATGGATCTGGTGTGTCTCTTGGCTGTTGCACTCAGGTTTTAAACTGTTGGGTTTCCAGCTTTGCAGGACACCAGCCCAGTTCTTGGGGAGACAAGATGTTGGCTGTCACAAGACAAACTTGCCAATGAGATTTATTTACTTACTTGGAAGGGGAAATGTTATTCCAATAATCCCGCCAGCACGGGAGTGGAGGCGTTGGACATACTCTTCACTGGCTGAAGAAGGTGTTGTTGTAGCATCTTCTGGTCCTCTCTTTGCTGGCAAGGTGTGCTCCTCATGGAGGGCAGGAGACCGAGCTGGAGAAGGAAAGGACTGGAGGAGCAGGGTGGAGTCTTGGGTGGGTTTTTTTTTTTTTTTGAAAACCCAAGCCTTGAAAACTCTTCATCTACATATTTGTATTTATCAAGAGCATGGGAGTCATGCTGGTTTAATATCAGCATTTTTAATGGGTTGATGATTACTTCTTGCCATCTGGGAAGCCAATGACACTGGACAGCCCTGTCTCAAGCTGAACTGGAGCACTAAATCCAGCAGCAGCAGCAGCAGCAGCAAGGCTCTCCTCTGCTTTTTGGGGGTGAGACGTTTCATTTGACAGAAGAAAGCAACAGCCTGAAACTTTCACATGCTCTCAGTTCAGCCTGTGCAGGGCACTTCTTTCAGAAGTGAGGCGTGCTCATAATTAAAGATTAATTTACCAGCACTAAAACCAAAGCTTTCCTCAAAGTCTACTGTCAACAGACATGCTCCCTTTCAGTGACATTTGCATTTCTAATTGGGACTGCTTATTACCAGGAAGTCTCTGCAGCTGAGATTTAATTTTCTATGTTTGCTGGTTCTTCTCTTAAACCAGTGCTCTGCAACTGACATTACCTAGTCTCGCTTGCAGTGTGTGTGTGTGTGTGTGTGTATGTATGTGTGTGGCTGTGAGTGGGCACAATTTCACCCGACCAGATGGGCCTGAGCATATGCATGCAGGGGAAACCACCATGTGCATCAAGACGATGTCTTGTCAGTGAGAAATGTTGAAAAGGTCAGTCCATATAGTGAGGCCAGATGTGTAGAGGAGCAAGAGCAGAAATGGAGAAGGCCAATTCTCTGTTTCTGTGCTGTGTTAATGCTTTCTCCGTTCTCTCTCTTCTCTCAAACTGTGATATTTCTACTTTGGAAGATAAGTTCAGACTCTTATGAATTTTAACAGAGAGGTGAATCACTTTCCTTCTCTAATTTATTGATTGCTTTTTTTTTTTTTCTCTTTTGTCCTTGAAGAACTGATGTTAAGAAATCTGTTTATCAAGTTATAGCATACCGTTTAGCCCCACCCTAGTCATCAGAAATTGTAAAAAAGAGGTTTTCTATGACATGGCACTTCCCATCCCTCTAAGTCCTGCTTTAGTGCAAGGATCAAAACCCCAGCCATCAAAGCCCTGTACACATACTGTGAGAGAGACAGTGCCTGCCCAGAAGAGCTTGCTGCTGGAATAGGCAGGAGGGAAAGGAAATATTATTATTATTCCTCTTTAACAGATGGGAAACCAAGGCGCAGAGAGTTGAAGAGGCTTGCCAGAAGTCAGACAGAAATCTGAAAACAGCCAGGAACCGAATCCAGGTCTGCAGAGACTCAGGCCAGTGCCTTAATCGCTCACCTCTTCATAGATTGTATTTCTGCAGTTAATTGAGTTATGCACTAGGACAAACTATGAAATTTATGCCTCTATCTATAATGCCAGTACTCCTCTATCCTCTTCTACTCCACACGTAATGCCTTTCTGTTTTTTCCCCTGTACACATCAAGCAGCCTTTTTCTCCTCCTCCTGCTTAGGAAGGTACTCTGCAAAGCTCTGCCATTATTTGTGTACTCCAGCCCTCACCTTCCTCACAAATAAATTCCCTTCTTCTTTTCCAACCTCCATCTGATTCGCCCACAGCCTTGTGATAATTCATGGCTGGTGCTGGAAGCACCATAGCTCTCTGTAGAGCTGCGAACAACTCCTGAAGTGAGATGCTCGGTCCCCTAGGAAGGAAGAATTTGTGGGTACTACCCCACTCCCACCCCGCACACATCCCAGCCTGGCCACAAACCCCTGTGCACAGCCCCGTGCTGGAGAAGCCCAGGGCATAAGCAAAGAGCTTATGCAAATCCTCTCCTATCCATCACGAAAGGGAGTCCTTCATACTTCAGAAACGATGGGAGAAACAATCTATCGATATTCTGTAATGAGCATAAATGCCCTTTATAAATTGTTTCCCTTTTATTGACTCTAAAGCAAATGTAGCCATGAATGCTGTACATTAATACATTTTATACCTTCTAATGGTTTGATGGCCTCATATATCCAGTAACGCTGAGAATAATCATTAGATTGTAAGGAGTGCAAAATATGTTTTATCACTTGAAAATGGAATTCCTTCTTGAAAGGTAAAACCAGTGGTAGATCATTGATTTGAAAGGTCAGGGTTAAAAAGCTTATTAACGACTGGGTTAAGCTCTAGTAAAATTCTTTGTTTTACTCAGCTGTATGAAGCATTTAGCTAAGTGAGACTCTTCATTAGGACATTAGTGCTTTTATACTAGCTGTGTAAGGTAAAATCAGTAATTTCCAGCTTATGTTCAGGAAAAATGCATTGCAAGTCGCACATAACTCTCCAAATAACGCTGGGCGACACGTGGCCGTGGGTACGATGGAAAATGACTGCTGCAGAGTCGAGGGGTGGGGGGCAGCAACCCCTGCCTCTCCCTGTCCTGGGCTGGGGACCCCAGAGCAAGCGTTGGCCAAGCAGATCTGTCACGTAGCACAGCAGACTGCCGGCCAGAAATACTAGCTCGGGTCCCAGAAGCCATATAGTTATGTCAGGATGCCACAGCACTAAGTTAATTAGCCCTGACTCCCTATAGGGCTTTAGATTAGCTAAAGCCCTGGGTACATGGGGTTGCAATGTTTCCTGCATCCGAAATGGGGAGTTTCTGCTGTGGGGGTGGGGGGAAGATGTGCGTGTCCCTCTTGCAAGTGCCCTAGCAGACACGTGAGTCATGTCCCGTGGAGAAAGGCCCCATAGTTTGGGTGCTCCAATGGTACTGACACAAAATCCTCACCTTATTTCCCTCCCAGCCATTGTGGGAGCGGAGGAACAGTGGGGCAGAGTGGGACCATGGCATGGGACACTGCTCATTACAATGATGGGATTTGTTAGAGGTCACGTGAAATTTGGGGTGGGGGAACAACTTGTACCTGCTGGAAGAGCAACCGCTGGCCATCCTTCCCTGCCAACCCATAGGCCTGTTGTGTTGGTGGACCTAGAAAAAAAAGAGTAAGTTTATTAATTGCTTTGTTACAGTGAAAAATATCTCAAGGCATCACGGTATTGCAAGGCAAACATGCACATAAGTGTTCAAGCCACATGAAAATAAAATAAGAAAGATGGTTACCCAGCAGAACACTGCACCAGCCCTGCCCACTTGCCAAAAAAAAAAGAAGTGGAAACAATTTGAAATAATTATTGTTTGTGAGGGGTTTTTCTTCCTTTCTCAGCCATTGTCTCTTTGGAGGCCTGAAGTAGACCGAGTGTGGATGTGAGGTGGGAGCACAGAAAGGAGGGATCAGCACCTAAATTTAGCACTGCCGTAAACAAGAGCAGATATTTTAATCCTGTGCCATAATGCAGCTGCTGGTAACGACAAAAAGTCAATGTCAGAAATGATGCAGAGTAATTTCACACAGCTTAGTTTTACTTTAGTATTTTACTAATTTGAAGAATGATTTTTTTTGTTCATGAAGTGCACTGCAGGAGACGACACCAGAGCAAAATCCCTCTCCATCACCCCATTAAACTACAGCATGGCAGGAAAGGCAACACCAACACCGTGCTCCCAGCTACCCTCTGACACTGCAAACACTAATACCTCTCTGGGGAATAACCAAATCCTGTCACACAGGCCCTGCCACGTGCTGACCATCAACTTGGGGCACCTTCCTCTGTGTGACAGCCAAATCTTCTCTGCTTCCTCAGTCCCTCTTTGCTTGGTTGTGTGCTAGCTTTTTTAAACTTTATTTATTTTTAGCACTTTGAAAAATTCATGCTGTTTTCAAAAAGATCCTTAATGTTTGTCCTCAGCATCTGCTACCTGTTTCTAACAAAAAAGAGAGACCTAAAACTCTGTCACGCTGTATTAAGAAAGCTTTTTAATGTTTTTAATGGAACAAAATAACAATACAGAATATAATACCCGTGGCATGTGCTTGGTGCAGCATAATTGCTCTGGGATATTCAATCCTTTTCATATAAAGCAGCTATACCAACCCAACCATCGGAACAACTTTAATATTTTACAGTGAAATTAAATCGCAGATTAAAACAGATGGTTCGAACATTTCATTACAAGCCGTGGAGCTGATTTGCTGACCATTGGCTGGTAGATGTAAACATATAAAAAGCAAAAGAGCCCTTGGATACAAACCATACTCTCGCTTAGCTTTTCATTCATGGTTACAGCATGGTTATGAATGTTATGGATCCAGACAGGGTCTTTAAAGGTGCTGAATTCAATTTACTTTTACCGATGAAAAGAAGAGGTCATGGAAAGTGCAGAATGGGTGGGAAGAACTCAAGGCGTTTGTTAACTGTCCTGCCAATGCACTTCAGTTCACAGCTCAGTGGGTCCAGAGCCTTCTGCGTCTTCATGGCACAGGAACCCAGCACAAGCCCCCCCCTGCCATCCTGGGATGATGCTGGCTCCCACCCGTGTGGCCGCACCTGGGGTTTGGCCTGTTGTCCTCATCTTGCGGAGATGGGAGAAGGTGCCCTGGCTTTCTGTGCTCCAGGTGAAGCCACGCATGTGCTTTCATTGCTGACTTTGGATGCCTCTCCTTTGACTGCCTATTGGAAAACCATTTAAAAAAGCTTAAATTGTAGACTGCTGGTCCTTCCTTATGCCTTTGTTTGCTTATCTGATTAAAGGGACCAGTACCTATTGCACATGGGGGCAGAAAGGTTTAATTAACCTACAAAAAAAAACCTATAGAGGGACTTGTAGTGATAGGATGAGGGGGAATGGTTTCAAACTGGAAGACAATAGATTTAGCTTAGCTATGATGAAGAAATTCTTTCCTGTGAGGGTGATGAGACACTGGAACAAATTGCCCAGAGAGGCGGTGGTTGTCCCATCACTGGAAGTGTTCAAGGCCAGGTTGGATGGGGCTTTGAGCAACCAGGTGTCCCCGCCCATTGCAGGGGGGGTTGGAACTAGATGATCTTTAAGGTCCCTTCCAACCCGAACTATTCTTTAATACTATGATTAAATGTTTGCAAAATACTTTGAGGTCACTGGATGAAAAAATGCTGCTTGACAGCAAAGTGAACATCTGGAGTAAGGAAGAAGACTGTTGCTGAGCAATGTCACGAAGGGCGTGTTTGTTTTGGTTGGGCAGAGAAAAACCAAAGGCTGTTGCTCTGCTCAGCCCTGCATGGACAGGGCAGAGTGGGCATCTCATGTGGTGTGACAGAGAGGGCAGTGCCATCAGCCCATCAGCCAAGCCGTCCTCACTGAATGAGTTAACTCTGCCCTAAGAGGTATTAAATAAATCCCTCACAATTGCAGCAAGTATTTTCTCACGTTTCCAAGGCCGCACTCAGTGATGTTGCCCCAGGTATTCCATTTTTCAGATATTGTCAAACAAACAGAATTCTACTCTAAAAATAATTATGAACAGATCTATAAACGTATTTAGCTTTGGCAGAACTGAAATGAATAGATGTTTCTTAAATGTAATTGTGTAAATTGTGTAAATGCCGTGCCTTCAGACATTTTCCATGCTGGTTAGTGCTGGGTTAGAGGAAGTGTAGGGACTTCAGGAAGTCAGAACTTCATTCTGCAGGTCTCCGTAGGCAGCATGGTGAGCCAAGGGTATTCTGTTTTACCTCTGCTTCATGATGCAGTAACATCATGAAACAATATTAGCACCCAGGGAGACCACAGTATGTGCATTGCAGCCTTGTGCATGGATTAGCAAAGAAAACGTTTTCTCCTTTTGCTGTTGGTGTGTCCAGCAATCCCAGCCAGCATCTCTGTCCCAAGGAGCTGAGTCTGAATGAGCCTGGGCTTATGGTGCCCAAAGGACTGGAAAATAAATTTCAGTTTTCATAGTTTAGGGGAAAAAAAAATAAAGCTTTGGTGCTACCAGGGCAATACCTTCATTTCTTGACTTCTCACTGGGCTTGCTGGGAGCCCTGGTTACAGTACCGTGAGCTGCTTCCCAGCTGCTGATGTAGTGTGTGTTACCCCAGGCCTTAGAAATAATGAACATCAATCATACCGGACAGTGCAGGGCCTCATTCTTCGCACCGGGGCTCAAACCTTGAAACAACAGTGTGCAGAGACACATTCACAGGTGTCCACATCTGCTTCAGAATTTAAACCTTAAAGTCTAGTCCTACAAGGGCTTTAAGGAAATGAGTGTGTAAAGATGCTTCCCCAAAGTACAGGGGAAGGCATTAGACAGAGAGGGTCACCTTTTTTGTGACACTGCTCTTTTAGGATCATAGCTACATCTTCAGACACATAATCCTTGATCATTTTGTGTTCAAGCTCTCATGCAGAAGAGTTTGCTCATATAATAGCATATTGTTGACAACAAACTAGAAGAGCCATTTAAAAAAAAATAAAAATCTTACAGTGCACGCTTAAAAGTGTGAAAAAAAAAAAAAGGAGTTGTATTTTTAAAATCAGTATTTATCAATAGTCCTGGCTATAACTGGGGATTCACAGCATGGATGCTAAAAGAATGGAGACAGCATTGTAATGAAAAAAGCGTATCCATCATCAACAATACAATACTTACTGTGACCTAAGGTCAGGTTTGTACAGTTACACCAGATGTTAGATTTCAGCCGCTCTTTGAAATGAAGAAACACAATGGTTACTATTCCTGACGTGTTGTGGATTTCATTAAACAACAGGTTTATCTTTCAGCTTTAAAACGCAGAGCAAGATTAGGATATTCTAGCATTTAGGTTTCAGAAAGATCCAGTAAGCATAACGTAAAGTAGGACTGGGGCACTATGAAAAATGAATTCCTATTTTGAATGCAACAGCCAGCTTTTTCTGGTGGCAAAATTCAGAGCGAAGTGAAAGGCGAAAAAAGAGCATACAGTAAACAGCCCTAATGGCGTAGCTGTGTCTGGAGCAGCCCAGGAAAGGGGGTATGTGTCCCCCGGGGACCCGGGGGGCCATCATTAGAGGAGCCCAACCTAAAAGGGGGTTGGAATTTCTTAGGATTTCCTTTGGTCATCCCCCTGAACTAGGCTGCTACAGCCCTGGCTGCTCCCCTCCCTCACCTCTGAACTCAGCCCATTTATCCAAATATGAGATGTTCCCTTGCAACACTGGCCTCTCTTTTACCTAATTTGCTTTATTTCTGTTCTCATAGCAGTAACTGTGTTTTTTTTATATAATTTTATGTATAATTTCTATGTATGTTTCTTACGTGTAATTCTATGTATAGTTTATCATATAGCTATAAATATAATTATATATATGATATGGTATATTTAAAATGTTATATTATATAAGCACATACACGTATATATCCATAACCTTAAGAAATTACTGCCACTATAAAATTATATCTTTTTTCATTATTATTAATCAGGATACTTACATTCTCAGACTGAACAG
Organism: Nycticryphes semicollaris; assembly: GCA_013400055.1. NCBI lineage: Eukaryota > Metazoa > Chordata > Aves > Charadriiformes > Rostratulidae > Nycticryphes > Nycticryphes semicollaris. Next base: position 159,532 of record VXBJ01003386.1, read on the forward strand.
GAGAGATAAAAGACAGGCTTGTCGTAGTCACAAAGAAGCCTTTCGATCATCTTGACCTCTGTTTTCTTCACCCCAGGACTTTGTGTTGTTTGTAAACAGCCTCAGTTTTGGACAAAGCAGGTGAGGCAGAGGAGCAAGGTCCAGGTCCTGAATTATTTCATTAAAAATTAAAGCTTTATAAAAGTGTACACATTTCATTAACTTCGCATTGTAGGCTTTGCAAATATTCTAAGGGATGCTAATCTCCTGGCTTTAATTAGATTGAAGGTCTCTTGCAAAGGCTATCATTTTAATATAAAATGAGCGATCTTTTAAGCTTTGTGACTTAGAAAACAAGAACTCCCTTTTTAGATCAACAGTTATACACTGAAACAAAAGAGGTTTGGATTTTTTTTTAGCAAAAAGTTAAGATTTTTGCACTACCTGATGTGCAATTGCAAAAGCCAGACAGTACATACATTCCTCACACCCACTTAGGCATATGTTGGACATACACGTGTGTGCACACATACACACACACACCCCTATAGCAATCCTCTCCCGTACACCATCCACAATGTCCTGCAGTCCTAATCCTAATTCCACCCCAAAATTGACACTAGATCAGGAAAATTGCCACTAGTGCGTTGGCCCTGGCTGGCTGGCTGTGATGACTTTCTCTGTGACATCCAGTAAGTCTACATTCAGCAAGAATTGCCCAGGGTGACCAAAGAGGGACCCTTACCTGGGAGAAGAGGAGGAGGGCAGAGCCTGGGGGATCACTGCCTGCGGGATGTCCCCCATTTTGGGAGCCACAGAGGTGGCCTGGCCATGTGTGTGGGACATCATCTCAGTCCAGCACCGAAGGTGTCTTCATTGCCAGGGACTGCACTGAACTCTTTTAAATCTGCAGTTGTCGCCTGCCCCTGTTCTCCCGCTATTATCCCCTGCTAGGAGACGAATTTTTATATTTCTGACCAAGATCCAATCTTCTTTCCCTTATCAAACATAATGGAAAATGCTGTAGTTACAGAATAACAAACTCGCCTCCTGGATAAACGTCAATCTATTTTTAAGTGTGGGACCAGCTTGGGAGCTGCCCATGACAGCGTATCACTTCATGCCAACATGGTGCCCCTTCATTTCTTATTTCGCTTGCCTCCAGCCCCCCCTGTGTTTGGCACCACATTGCCCTGAACATTGCCCCTTTTCCCTCTTGCAGCCAGTTCCCCTCCATATGCAAAGGGCCTGATCCCGCTGCTCCCACATTAGACATAGTAGAGAAAGAGCTGATGTGATGGAAATCAGCCATAGAGGTGGAGCAGCATCTCCATTTGAGGTACCTGGATACTCCTGGATTTATGTGCTGAGTCTTTCAGACTTAAGCCCTGCTCAGGTAACTTCCAGCTACGTACATATAAGTCTAGGAATTGCTTGTACGGCCGTGCATCCCAGCTTTGTGCACTTTGCTGGTCGACTTTCAGACCCACAAGCTGCTTTCAAGCTATCTTACTCTGTCTTTTGAGGGTCACATTTTGGAGATGGACATGTTATTCTATATAGTCAGACACAGAGTAGGCTGCTTTATGGAATTTGAGCGCAGAGAGAGACTTGCAGAAGCCCCCTTTATTTGTACTTGTGGGGAACAGACCTCCGAACCCATTACTGCCATTAGATCCAATTTAACACAGGTTAATTAAATAACGATTTTTTTTTCTTCCTTTCAGTTCATCATTGATACCAATTTGGTGTACAGACTCTTCAAAACTAAGAGGGCTAAGCTCCAAGTTTAAATTTACTTAATCAATAATTGTCATTTTTAGACAATCCTGATTTATTCAAAATTGACCTCCAGAAAACTAACTGACTCCATTAATTTCTGTGCTTAGCTCTCCGCTGCGGCAGCTCTTTCTGCTGACAGTCTTGCTGGGCAAGTTTCCTTTAAGAGAACAAAATCCTCAACTTCATTTCTCCAGTTCCCTAATTTTGATTCAGAGCCACATCTTTGTTTAAAGGTTTATGTAGATAAACCTCAATTTTGTCAATCTCAATTTTGTATAAGAAGTAGGATCAACTTCTAATTTCCAATGTTAAATCCCACGCTCTACTTTCCACTGCAATATTCTCAAGATGACTATTCCAGGTTAGATCCCATGCTGGGTTCAACACTTAGAATAAACTAAAGAAACAGTAACTTCATTTACTCATTAAGAACATGGACTTGCTCTGAAACTATCCGACAGGCAGTGAGCTTTCAAAGTTCAGCTTGAGGCAGACAACAATGGCATGGACAGTAACAGTTACATTTGCGACTGCCCGATATACTAATCTGCCACTTTCTTATTGCTTAAGGACACACAGCAGTACAAGTAATCTTTTGTGATAGCCTGTCTATGAATGAGGTATGAATGATCTTCCCGCAGAGTCCCCAGCTGCTATGGTAATGGCATGTTGCTTTAAGCACCCAGTGAGAGGTGAAAACACATTGGGCATTGCATTTTCTCCGGTACATCACCCGTTTTAAGTGAATTCCTGATACCATGGCTAGGTAAGCTACCAAAACAGCCGCAGAGTACTAGTAGCCCAGTGGTACCAACCAGCCTTGGGGCTGCAGTGCTGCCAGGATGCTGCTGCTGGTTCTCCTGGGAGCGCTGATGCAGGAGGGTGCAATGGGATGGTGAGAGCCCTGAACGCCAGCTCTGGCTAGAGGAAACCCCCAACAGACCATCAGTGAAACACAAGAACTACATTCCATTTCTACTGCTAGAAGACAAATATTAAAGCGTGCCAGACATTCAAATATCATTAAGACTGTGAGAAATGACCACACTGGAGTAAAACTAAAGACCATGTAGGGCAATAACCTCTGGGGTTTGGTGCCTAGGAGAGGATGAGGTGCACAGATAACACTGCTTTGGCTACTCACCCACTCACAGCCAGCTCAGGTGAGCTCCCCTCCTACTACACCTCGCTCTTCTCATGTAAGATTGACCTAACAAACACTTTTCTTCTACGTGCTGTGACAGGTGCTGCATTTGAACAAATTTTAATAGACAGCATATTAACTCTGACGGCTTCAGATCGCCGAGGTACGTGTGCGAGTTTGCATCTCCTGTATAAACACTCCTGACTCTCATCTGCTTTGATCAGTATCACTCACTTCTGTGAGCCTTGCTCTTCCCAGCGTCGTGACAAATTTTTGGTTCCACGTCAACATCAATGTCTCTTTGGCTGGTGCGGTGGCTGAGATGGGAGAGTTCGTCATGGTATCATTTGGTGGCAGTTGAAAATGGATCTGAGGATACTGTGAAAGTTTTCAAAAACGTGCGTATCAAATCGTCAGTTGAATTCCAAATTTCTGAGCGTCTCATTGCCATGGGGTTTTTATGGCCTGGAAAAGCCGGGTACATTTCTGCTACCACTGAGCAGAATGGAAGGGGACAGAACTGCTAGGACTCTCTCCTCCTGCTGCTTTTACTTCAAAATCTCTCTTGCTTAACCACTGGGCTAGAAAGAAGGAAGGTTTGTGACATTACTCAGATCGAGGTAATACAGTAGAAAAAATGTATTATTCTAAACAAGGAAAATTCCCAGGGAACCAGGCTGGCATTACATTTTTTTTACAGGATCTCATAATTTGACCCATATTCAATGGGACTCTTAGGTCTATTATACTCATGCTACTTTTTTTTCCTGGTTTCTTCTTTATATGCATTAGAATATATGTGCTTTAGAATGTATTCAGGACCAGATCCATAGCTTAGCTCCATCAGCTTCAATAATGCCATGCTTATTTCTACCAGATGAAGGTCTGCCTTTAAATTTCAGAGGATATAAGAAAATGCACTAAAAGAGCCCTCAACTACACAGTCCACTGATTCCTCTCTTCAAATTCCCTTTGCTCCAGGCTCTTACCTCAATCTATCTACTTTTTCCCCCATCTATTTATTTATTTATTTATTTTTATAGTGACTGGTATACATCTTAGATACTTAGAACAAAGAATATTGGTTTGATCTGTCTTTAGAGCAGCATGTGCTAGAAATCATGCTTGCACTTCCATGATAGCATTCTACTTTTTTTTTTTTAAATAAAGACTATTCTAGTCTGTTACAACACCAGAGAGAGGCTTTTGTTTCTTTAGAGACAACTGTAACATGCAAATATTCTAGTGTTTAGAGAAGCGTGTGTCAATACACGCGCAACCTAATCATTAAGCTCATTTTCAAACCATATGCTCCAACTCATAAATAAAGTCTATTAACACTGAACTATTGATCAAATGTAAGGATCAGGGATTCCAGCATCATCTCTTTCTCTGTAGGCTGCTACCTCCACCAACCCTTATAAGTTAACATTTGAATTGGAATTAGCCCTTGTAATTACATTTATATTAATAGAATTAGAAGGCAAACGCTCTTCTGAGTTTTATCTTCCAGTGATAAACTGAATTGTCACTTCAATCTATTGCGCTTGCACAGAGATTTACTGCATGTGAGTCTCAAAGTAATTTTGAGATTGAAACTCGGGCAATTCCAGGGACAGACCAAGACCAAGAGACAGGTCTGTCAGCTCTCAGGTGGCTGTACCCCACAAAGCCTCTGCTTTCCCTGACCCTTATTGGTTGCTTTTCCTACCATGTTTTGGTAACCCAGTCCTTGCATTAACTACTTATTGCATACAGACCTGTTTATACCCCTCGAGCTCAAACATCCTTTAGTTTCTATTCATTTCCTTTTCTTAGAGCCTGTCCATTTGTTCTTGTATTTGACACTAGTTTTTCTGACATTTCTCCTACCTATTCCCCTTAGAATCGTATATAAAATAATGATGTCCACCCTGAGCTTTCCTCTCTTCAAAAAGCACTGACCTAGTTTCGCTGCTTTTACAGTAGAAGTTCTCCAGTCCCATGTCAACGAGGTTGCCCTGACATATCTTAGCTCTGATAGTTATCTCTCTCTTTTAATAATGGCATCCTGAATGGGGATTATTTCCTCTAAACGCATCTTCATCTGTTCCCTGTAGAATATTTCCTTTTGAGGTACTTCTGATTGATCTGGTTTTGGTGGTAGGGCTACGCACAGATAGCTCTGATCTTTCTATCCAGGGCCTGACCACAGGTGATGACGCCTGTGGACTTTGGCCAGAATCAGAGCCTTTGATAACGTGTTCCCCAAACCTGTATAAAATACAGTGAAAAAAGCCATAGTTTAAATTGCTCTTTCTTATTATTAATGGAGCAGATCCTCAGCCAGAGTAGTGGGTCACTTAAGTCCTCAGCTGTGTGCAGAGATTACAATATTGCCTACCAGCTACTGAATCGTTATTTTTGTATGGCACTGCTCACTTACTTTCCTTCACTTTGCAGTATATTCTTTCTTTTCGTTAAGTCCAAACTTTCCCCTTTTCCTGCAGACCTGATCTGCCACCATCAAAGGGAAGGGGAGATTTCACCTAGACTCATACAAGAACATCAAGAAGGCCTGGCTTTTACTTTGGGTAAGTTTTTAGTATCCTTTGGTTTCTCTATTTTTTTTTTTTAAATTCACTGCCCTTTCCCTCCCATTTCTCTACCTTATTTATTTATTTATGCCTTTAAAAATATTCTTTATCCTTTCTCGTTGACTTCTGAATAACAAAGTGCTCTCATGTTGTGAAAACTTCCCATTGTCACTTACTGTGTTGCTGGTGGAGGAGCTGGAACTGCACTGCTGTACCTGCAGCCTGACAGCCTTTGGTTACAGCCCAGGAATCTGCTTTTAAATTTATGTTAGGCATCTTCCCACCATATGCCGCAAATTCCAGTGACTTGGGTCTCTTCAGGATATGAGTATGGATCTGAGCTGGAATGGGCTATAGGGGAAACTGCTCTGGTTTATGTATTTGAGCCATCCAGACTGGGTAAGCAATTTTTCTTTCTGATAATTATTGAAGAAATATTGAAATTATTGGGTGTCCTCAATATTGAAGAAATTATTGGGTGTCCTCCATCACCTGCCTTAGTTCAGCCTCAGAAACTCCTTGCACCGGCTGGTGGCTGCTTAAGGATCATTTCTGCTGTGCTGTTCAGGGGAAATCAAGCTGACTTCTACACAGTTTGTCTAATTTCATTGTGGCAAAAAGCAACAGGAACATTTGTTAATTTGCTTTTTACTGGGAGCTCCTTGCAGTAGGGGCCATCCTGCCTGGCCAGGGAGAAGGCTTTGTTTTCCAGGGTGATATCTTCCATCACTTGTGATTAGATTATGGGGTTTTTTTTTTTCCCACAAATAGGTGCAATCATGATTTACACTGATAGTACAGTATTTTTTCCCTAAAAATAGAATGTGTTTTTCTACCCAAAATGTTTGGCTGGTTGGGTAGCTCTTCCGAGTCCTTTCTTTGGAATGGAGGCAGATCAAACTGGTAAAGACATAAATAATTGATTCTGTCCCACTGAAGCCTCTGGACTTGTTCCCCAAGCTGGTCTTTCATGTAGATATATTATCTCACTGAGAATTTCTTGTCAAACTATGTTAAGTAAATAAAAGAGAGGTGAAATATCAGCAACAAAGCTAACAAATGGAGCTGAATGCTCCACTTGAAAGAACAGACCTAGCTGTTTACCATGCTAATCTGAAATGAAATGAAAATGTATGTTTTTCATCTTTTCAGACAACGATCTTCAAATACAGGTAGCTGAGGTCTTTAGCAACACTGATTTTTTAATTCTTTTTTTTTTTTTAAAGAAAAACCATATTGTGAAGGTATTTTGTGTCTCTGTGTGGCTGGATCAGTGTAGAAGCTGAAATATCTATTTCTGTTGATAGTCTTACCAGTCTGACTCTTTTAATTTCCCTGGCTCCTAACTTGCTGGTGTTAAAAGAAGGGTAGACAAACACTGCTGCGTGTTTGGAGGTTGACTCTCCCCTTGCCATATATCAAGCCTGGAGTCCCTTCTTGTGGCTGTTCCCAGTCTGTCCCAGTGCATAGATGGCTGTGCTGGGAGTTGGGGCGGGGGAGAAGGGACGGGACATTCAGTAGCACCTAAAAAACCTCAGCAGCATCCAAGCCAGGCATTAGAATTACCAATAGCACCTCATGTTTGTTGAGTCCAAGTCAGCACATTTCTCATACACAGGGGGGCCAGAGACTAACTAGGTATTATTCTTTGCTTCACAGAAATGAAGCTCGATTCGGAGCCTGGTTCCAGCAGCTTTCCGGAGGGAACATCCTCCCCAGACGGGCTGCACGCTGCTAATTACAAGGGAAATCCTGGCAGTGTCAAAGTCAGTGCCAAAAGCTCACTGATTGCAGCGATGCCGGGATCTCACCAGATGTCTGGATTGTTTATCCGTCTGGGGGTTCCTTACCCGGGCTGTTCGCTGGCCGGCCTTGACCTTCCTCAGGGAGTCCACCACCACAGAAGAAGGGCTGTTTCTGACGCAGCTCCGTCCCCTACCCCTACCTCTGGCTGCTTCTCTCTGACGTATCTTTGGTGTTTTCAGTTTATTACAGCTGGAAGAGGAGGAAGAGAAGCATCTTATCCGGCTGTGACTGTTGATGTTTTTCCGCTCTCTGTCACCCAGACCTGGCACCAGGCTCTCCAGCGACCACTGAAACCTTGGCTTCACCTCTCAAGGGAGCACTGGTCCACATAACACCCGTTTACACCATACAGCAAAAGATGGCTCCTCAAGGACCTTACTAGTTAAGGAGACACAGGAATATTAAAGCAATTTAATTTTTCATGCAAAACTCTGCTAGGAACTAGTAAACTTTCCAAAATGTATTCCAAAGAAATGCAAAGATAGATTCCCGACCGGCATTAATCAGTGCTGATTAAGTCATGGAGCTACCCAATTTCTGCCTGGTGAGTACTTTTCCTGTCATTGATTTATTGCCTTCCTTAGAAAAATAAGACCTGGGAAATAAAAAGTTCAAGTAAATTTGCTCAGTTACCCAGCCAACTGTTGACTGTGGTACCAGGGATAATAAATGTGCAGGGGAAATTCCTCCTGCATGTCCATGTATTGAGGTCAAAAGCAGAGGTGTCCTCTGTGCACTCCAAATCCTCCAGAAGCTGTGGGATGCAGCTCAGCTGCACAAAGCAAAAAGAAGCAGCTGTGTGGGTGACCATGTTCCCTGCAACGCACGTAGACAATGAGGCTGTAGCTTGGGGTGCCCCTGGAGAGCCCCCAGCATTGCTTCCCTCGCTGGGGAAGAGGAAAACTTACTTTTCCTTCTCCTGCTGCCATGAGGATGGCTGCTGCTCATGGTGGAGATGCAACACGTGCCACCAGTGCTCCTGGTGACAACTGGCTGCAGGGGGCTGTTTCTTTCCTCCCATTCATAAGAGAACTCCTCAGTGATATATGAGTTAAGGTCTGCAGGATTGTGCTGTGTGTGGGCTATTGTTTTCCTGCAGACACATGGCATTATCTTTAAGTCACTGGATACATTAACACCGCCATCTGCTTTTGTTTTTCAAATGACAGACAGCACATTATTTGTTAAATACTTTCCACCTCATATTCTTTAAGATATTTTAAGGATAAATTCTGCAGAGCTGTACAGAGGACAATTCTCAGCAGGTTTATTTGTTTGATTTACCAATTTACCAAAATTGCCTTCCAGCTCTCTTTAGAGTATTTGTTGCATATTGTCATTAACTTGATGTGATGAACAACTTTCATAAATTTATGAGCTATGCAGCATGAGGAATGCAGCTGCAAAGGCCTTCTGCTAGGGATAGTGTGAGCCTGTCCAAAAGGACAATGAAAGTTTTGATTTTTGGGTATCCTCTTTGTGCCCTTAGCAATGGATCTGGTGTCTAGAAGGAACTTGTCACTTGGTGGAGATGTCAGATCCTTTGAAGTATGCATCACCCACAAATTTCTGAGCATTTAACACTTCAGAAACCATAGCTAAGTTATAGCTAAGTCCATCCATTTGCTATAATAATTTGTTAAGTGTAAAGAGGACCTTTGCTTTAGTGTCACAGAACAAGGTGAGAGAACTCTTCAAGATGCAGTTAAACTGCAATGAAAGGATTTCTGCACCCGTGGTCCTTAATTTTTTCTCCCTTTTGCTGGCTGAAGGCACCATATGACTCTCCCAGCTCAGACTGAGTCACTTGGTGTGCCCTAAACATGCTTTCACATGACCAGGAGAGGAGCATTTATTGCTTTGTTACCCAAACTATACACACACTGACCATACATTTACTCTGTCTTTTTTTTTTTTATAATTAAAGCTGTATTGGTACAAACATTTGCCTATTTGCTTGCCAGTGGCACCTGCCACCAACCTCATTCACTGACAATGAACAAGAATTATAGTTATTTTTTTTCTCAAAACCAGGATATTTACATATTCCAACCCTGAGGCTCAGCCCACCCCACCCTTTACTCCAGATCTTCGCCTCTGCACCGCTGCACTAAATAAATTAACAAGTTATCAACAAGACTGCCAGGCCAGTATGGGCTCCCCATTACTGAGGCTGTCATTGCCACTCAGGGCTCTGCTGGAACGTGACAACTTCACAGCAGAAGGTCACTCCCCCCAGTCACTCTCTCGCTGCTGCTTGGAGGCAACCATTCTGAGAAATGATTTGTTATGGTAGAATTGGAGGCACATTTGTTAGTTAATTCATTCTGTAAAACTCAAATGAGATGAAAAACAAGCATAGATCTGACAAATGGCATTTAATTATGTCTGAGCCTAAAATTCATAATACATATTTATGCTGCCCTAAGTCATTCGCAGCTAAGGTCCCTTTTATTCTCATAGCTGAGCCCAATTGCTGATATGGGAAGAGAGTGTTAGTGATGGGCTATTCCACAGTCTTTCATTATGGTGCCTCTGTCTTTGTGCCTTAAATTCCCATTCCCTGCCCACCTCAGGCCACAGGCTTTCCCCAGGTTTACAGTGTGGCAGGTCTCTAGGTGTTATTATTCCATGGCCTGTGCAAATAACACAAAGAAGAGCTTCTAGGCAATAGTTTTATCTTGAAAGATTAAAATGGTCTGGTTTCTAATAATATCTGGTCTCTAACTTCTTTTGTGGGTTTTTGTTCCAGGCTTGGGATCTAGGAAGATATCAGGAAGCGTTGCACAAGGACCGTGTCCCTGGTGAGCTGGGCTACAGCCTGCAGAAAGGACTGGCCTTACTACTGTCAGGATAACTGTTTTCTGCAGTGGAAGGGCAGCTGCCTCTGCAGGGACACTAGGAGAAGCAGCTAATACAAGGCAAAGAAGAACATCTTGCACTGGTGCTGCAGAGACTTGGGAGAACATGCAAAGCACAGGCTCCTGGGAAGTGGACACTTTGGCATGTGTGGCTCATTAGCACACAGAAGCTGTGACCTAGCAAAATATTTATAGGCATTTAAGTACACACCTGAATGGGCAAATTGTACACCTGCTTCCCCCTTCAGCTGCTGGAGATCCATAGACACTGCATGTGCTGTGAAGGACTCAAATGCCTTTGACACGATAACATTTGCTGCAACTCTGCTGAAGTTGTGTGAAACCATTTTTATGATGGTTTGGTGCTGTTATGGTAAAAGTGAGCCATTTTTTCAATTCTTCTCTCAATATAGCATATAGACTTCAGCAAACACCTTGGCCAATGCATGAGTGGAGAGAGACTCAAGTGAGAAGAGTTTCCATCTTCTTTTTCCCTTCCAGCTTCCTGAACCTTTGCTCTCTGCAGAGCCAGGTACATTGGGAATACTGCCTAAGACCATCAGGTCAGCACAAGGCTTTTCCTCCCCTACAGTGGGTTCCCACTCCAGCCTGAGCATCCCTGCCTCTTGACCTCCTCCACCATGAGACAGCAACCCCGAATAGCTTCATCTGATCTCTCCAACGGGAGTCTCTGAGGAGGAGAACCTGCTCCAGCAGCTCAGAAGGGAGGTGATTTCGTAGCTGATGTCTGGCTGCCCTGCTATCCCTGCCTCTCAGGGGCCTGGAGAGCATGTCTCGTGCTTCTTGACATTATTACTCTGCCAAGGCATTAGAGACACCACCTCTCCTCCTCTCACTCTTGGCACATTGCCACCCAAACTCACTAGGCAGCTTCGGCTTTTTTATTTTTGTTCTCTCGTGGGAAATTTCATTTGACCCTTTCAAGTGGGACAAGAACAGGTATTATATTTGTTGACGATGAAGTGCTTTTATCTGAATTCAACAAAAGAGGTACAATGAAAAGATTGCAGCTGTTGAGCAAAAGCACTGCACCTATTACAGAGTTCATGTGCATTTACAAGTGGCACATCAGTGAAGGCTCTCCTCACCCTAGCAGATGTACGCTCCTTCCACAGAAAACTTGTTAATCTTTCCGTCAGTTCTGCATGCTTTACATACCTTTGGGAAAATGTGGTGTTTGACTCTCTTGCCAGATCTTGCAATGATAGAAATGCTATTAGCTGGTAAAAGCTACAAGGAGGTGCTTTATCTTTCTGTAAGTCTTCTAGGTCTTCTTGCTACAGGATGAGACAGCAGTTTAGAAAACCAGATTTACTCAGTAATTAAATACTAGGACCACCATTGCCTCATGGAATAAACATCTGCTTTATGCACATATTTAGATAGATTTGTTAGAAATATAATATTTTTTTTGTTAGTTCATGCACACATATGAAGTCACACAGCTACTAAAACAAGATGTTCTAAAAATTAAGGTAGCAAATAACTCAGTCAGGAAGTAACTAACTCAGACTTGGCAAAGGAGACTGAAAAAAACCCAACCCCAACGTAACTGTTCTCTGAAATCATACAGCAACTGCACTTCATAATAAGGGCAATAAAGCATCTACAAACCAGAGAAAATATTGATGAAATTTGGGGAAGGATATGGCTTGCAGTCAATCAATCATGCAAAAGTAGCAATAAGCATTTGCTCATGTTCTAATGAACTAGGGAGATGGGACCATGATTGCAAAGGAGCTTTGCAAGCTCACCAAGGTGGCCCAGGCACTGGGTTAACAGTAGTACCTAAAAGTCAAAGAGAGCATGACCATCCTTGAATACACACCTTGTGGTAGTGCCCAGTGTAGCTGGTGAGGGCCAGGGCTCACAAGGCTGCTTTAATTTGTTCTGGCTGGACTTTCCATAGAAACCCTCTAAAAGCGTGGTCCTGCTGGAGCAGAGTTTGCATTGGCTTTCCTCTCTTCTATGGCCCTTCGTCATGAGATGGAGTAGGCACCAGGCAGGCTCCAGATGTTTCAGAGTGGAGAAAGAATTCGTACAGGTGAGCATTCAGTTCTTAGGCACTGCTTCCCAAACACTTGCCCTCCTCACTGCTGAAGGAGATGGCACAGTAATTTTGCAACCACCTTTAGGCAAAAATACAAGGGCAAGGAGAAGATACCAGGCTGAGAACAACAGCTATATCAATGGATGGGGTGGTGTGCTGGGAATGATGAGTCTGCTGGAAAGGAATTTGGGAGCTTGGCCTTGTTCCTAAAAGTTTTTGCATCTCAAAGCGTTCATGTGCTTTATATAATGTCGGTATTTGTCCCACTGACATCAATGGTTAAACTCCCCTGGATTTCAGTGGCCCGAACACTTTCCCCAAGTGGTGTTATTTCCCTTTTCTTGGTATTTACAGAATTCTCCAAACTAACTCTTTACATTTGTTTTGGCTTCTGACTTACCTTGTAGATGTATCAGATCCTGTCTCTTTGGTCCTATACCTTGATTTATTCATGTCATCGACACAAATTAGTTCTAGAGCACTTGCAGGTAATTTCGTGCTTACAGTGCACCTAATTTGCTTGCACAAAGAGGACTGTGCAGCTGCACAGGATATGGAAGGTCAGAGCCCCATGGGTTGCAGCAAAGGCCATCATAGTCAGTGCAAAAATTCCCACAGTGTGAAACAAGCTTTGGATCTGGCCCATGTGTATTCAGCAGTGACTTCCTACTTAGCATACTGGCACAAAGGGGCTCTTTTCAGACTGTTCTCCACCAGGTTTCTTTTCTGCCTTCCAGCAGATCTACAGCAGAGCGTTGGCTCCTTGCCAGCTCAAGTTAAGTCGGACCCACGGGCTAGTAACTCTGCTCTTGGACAACTTTTTAGGTCAACGGTGGTGGCTCATGGTGCTTAGCATGTACCAGCAACAATCACAGCTGCAGCAGGACAGCAAAACAATTTGAGTAGACATTTACGTAGGTTTATGCTGCTTTGCCAAGGTAACAGCAGGGCCATGTCTCCACTTGCGTTGGTGGGGACTCATCCTGCACTCAGTGGGTGCTGCAATGAGCTGAGAAGCAGCATCAGCTCTGTCCAGCTGTTTAGTAGCAACCCTAGCTACCATTGCAGGATTTGGGCTGGTGCTGGGAGGCGAGTTTCCTACCACAAAGCCCTGTGGCTGGAAAGGCAGGAGGATGGAAAGGGCTGAGATTACCAAGGGAACTGTTAATGAGTTCCCCAGCCTTTCTACACCTTGCAGGTCCAGTCTGTGTGCAACTTGAGTCCTTCTCCATAAAGTAACTGTTCTTGCACTAATGGGAAAAGGGTTGTTTGTGGTCTTGGTCCAGTTCACGTGGTGGAGTGGTATCAGCATCAAAAACCCCCATCTCTCATACACAGTAATATCATAAATACCAGAGTAAATCAATGTGGAGATTCTCAAGCCCTAGAGAGAGCTCTGTTCTCTGTGGTAAGCAAAGCATGCTGATGGCTGCAAAGCAGCATGGCCTCAACCTTCCACTGGGTCTCTGCTGAGAAATATGGAGCTCCTGTCTGGAGGGAGCATCCCTGGCTCCTTTTCAAAGCCTTGCACTCACTTACAAAGTAAGAATTACACCAGGCAAATAATAATCATTAGGATTTAACAAATAATTTCTTCCTACCACTTTATCATTAAGTAAAGTCTCAAAAATTTAATTTACATCCTTACACATGCAAGCAACAGATCTCTAGTTAGACTAAACCAGACTATTTTATATTCCTGGTTTATTATATGTATCTTCTAAGCAACAACAAGATCGTGTGCCTTAGTTGATTTAGTTTTTCTTCTCTGCTGATCCTAGTGTGTGTTTGAGGCCTTGAAAACCATTACAAAATTCAGATGAAGAATAGAGAACTCACCCACGGGGTCCCAAACCACAGGTTCCCTGCCCCCAGGTTATCAGAGGATGCCTTTCTTACCTTGCTCCCTCACGAGTCTGGAGCTCCTGGTGCACAGACGTAGCTCAGTGTCTGAGGTTCAGAGCAGTTTTGCAGACAAGCAGTGTCATTCAGCAAAGCCTGCAGCCAAACCGTGACATTTTTTCATTGACTTCAACACAATTCAGCATTCGCTCTGCACTGATGAATGAAGTACATGTTCAGCTAATTACTTACTTCATGCAGCTTCTGGTCCTAATATTAAGCCATTGCTTCATTCTCTAGTCCTGTGCCCTTAACAAATAGTAGCAGATTATTTTATGGGATAACATCATTTCCCGTCTTCCGGCACCTTTCAAGAAAGCTCCTTCTAAGGTGGACCCAGAGTCGGCAGAAAAAAATTAGGCACAACCAACAAGCAAGACCTAGTTAGAGCAATCGGTGTTTTTAGGCTCCCTCCTCATCCCAAGTGGCTCTGGTAGTTTCCTTTTATTCTTTAACATTGTTCATATTATTTACACAGCTGCTCCACTAACTTTTTTTGTTATATATTTATTTATTTATTGCTAGGGTTTGTTTTGGTTTTTTAATATTAACTTTCTCCCTCTAGATTTTAGAACAGCATCAGCTTATGTTTATTGCCTCAAAAAAAGGCAGTTGATTGTCATTAAAACCACAAACCTAGCAGTGCCCAAATGTAAGAGTGACCTGTTTTTATACGGGGGATGCAGGGGCAGGTTTTGAAAGCTGAACCACATCATTTCAGGATCCATAATCAGTTTTTAGGGGTTTTCCATTATTATTATTTCAAGGTCCAGGTGTCTTCTAAAACTGTATCATTTTTCTCACTTGATCTTGCTAGCTGGTTTAAAAAAAGAAAAAGAAAAATGAAAAAAATTAGTATTAATGCAGCTGTACAGGTTATAGCTGAGTGTTACTGCCCACTGGATTCATGTGTGCAATTCCCTCCCCCCCAAAGCATACAACCAACCCTCAGAGACTCACACACGCAAAAAGCCTGTTGGCTGTAAAATTGTTGGCACGGATGCTGCATTTCCATATGCAGTCCCACTGAATAT
Organism: Nycticryphes semicollaris; assembly: GCA_013400055.1. Classification (NCBI taxonomy): domain Eukaryota; kingdom Metazoa; phylum Chordata; class Aves; order Charadriiformes; family Rostratulidae; genus Nycticryphes; species Nycticryphes semicollaris. Next base: position 174,687 of record VXBJ01003386.1, read on the forward strand.
GCATATACATTAGGCGCAGAAGCGCACACACATTTTTGAAAGCGGAAGCCTTAGTGTGAAGCTAAAGAAGAAAAGACAAATGATTCAAACGAGGGCTTTGGGTCAAATTCAGTTAGCAAGCATAAATCTCCTGGATTGTACTCACGTGCCTTATACCAATGCAACTCATTGTCTGCAATTAAATGTGAGAAAAAAAACCTGTGGATTTATCAGCTTTTTATTTTTGCCTTTATATCTTTTGCATGTCTATAATCTTCCTCAATTTTCCCTTTCTGATTCTAACAGATGCAAAGCAACCCAACGTATTTTTTTTTTGTCCAAAACTTCTAGGCACCTTAAGTTAACAGGAAAAACCAAAGAGTTTCTGAGTACTAACATGTTTGGAAATCAGGCAACCAAAGACTGTAAACATAGACTTAGGTGTCTGAATTTAGGCACCTATTTTTTAAAACCTTGGCTTAGAAAATAAAGTATCTGAATGTATATAGATAATATAAATCACCAGTCACTTTTATTACATGTGTGTTTATATAAAGACCTTCGAACATGTTTTTAAAATGTAAACGTTCCTTAGTATGTTTAACTATGTGTCTAAAGAAGATGTAGGACAGAAAGAAAACAAAAATTTGACAAATGTTTCTGATCAATCCTGAAGAAATCAATAGGAATTCGCTCACAGCATGATTTCATTTAACTTTCCATGCTAGGAATAGTAACCTGGCTTTCTGTTAAAGCTAGAGCATTCATGCTTCTTAGTGATTTAATTCTCATGTCAACATATATCAGGCAGGCAGAGAATGGGCTGGTGATGGGGAAGGGAAGGAGGAGCAGATGGGAACACACAGAAATTGTGTGGACTGAGTTGTATGGTTGGGTGACTTTGTTTCACCAAAACCGGTTTTTAATAGAAAATAGGGTTTTCATTGAGAGGCATATTTTTCTTCCCCTTTGAGGGAGCAGAAAGTGTCTGTTTCTCAAACCATATTTTACCACTTATTCGAAAAATATCTAACACCTGAAAACTGGAACAGCTTGGTAGCAGCAAGAGAGAAAAGCCGTTGAATCCCAACCACGTACCTTGGTGGGAGCCATAGCCTGGGAGCCTGGCTGCCCCCTGTGTCTGCAGGCACGCACCCTACAGCACCCAGAAATTTGGTATCTCCATCTTGCACGCTCTTTATGGTCTGCTGTAAAACAAGAAAGACCAGCCCAGAAAACAAGAGGCTTCAGGCATGCAACCATAGCTCTTGTGAGCCAAAAAGGAAAGAAGTTTGGCACATAACTCAAATATCTCAACTGAGAATTTTGTTTTGGAAATATCATCACTTTTCTTTCTTTCTTTTTTTTTTTTCTCTCAAAAATATCAAGGTCTTCAGTGAAGAAAGCTACCACTTCCCACCTCCCAAGCGAGGTAAACTCACTACCGCTGCAAGATCCTATGTCAAACTTACTTCTGCTCCTTTAGCAGACCAGAACCTTACATGGTGTATGGAAACCAATGGAGCATTCAAACCCACAGAACATCTGGTTTACAATATTTTCCTCTTGTTTGTTCATGTTTGTGCTCCTGGAAGCGTGTGCATTTGGGTCCATAAGCCATAAGCATATGCGCATGTGTATGTATGCCTGTTCTTATTTATTCTAAATATAAACTGTTTTCTGAAAGGACATTATTCATACTTGGATGAAAGAGTGCTATCCTTCAGAGAAGTTTGGCTCAAAAGCTGAGCTTGACACAGAGTGCCATAATGGACTGAACCAAAGTGTGGAAACAATGTTCTCCAAATACTGAGAGATTCCAAGCTTGGATTGGTCCATTGCAAGGAAAGTTATGGATAATAAAAAAGATCCCGGCTCTGCTGCTTCATTGAATCCCCAGTTATATATAAAGCAGATGTCCTTTTTACAATATGTGATGTGTAGACTAAGAAACTGTATCAGCTGGTGACATCTGAGTGTGGCATTGCTTTGAAATACACCTTTTAATCTTGTGTACACACAAAATTATGTGCGCACACACACACAGTCTGTATGGCTTCAACAGAATGATTTATTACGAATTTTTCCATCAGCATCCAGATTTGACTGGCCACGGAATTCATACAGAACAGATGAAAAATGTTTTACTTTTAGGCTAAGCTGATGAGTGAGTCTGCAAAAGGAAACACCACAAAATCCAGTTTCAGTCCAACAAGCTGAAGAGGCTTTATTATTGTGATCTGTATTTTTTGTTATTTTTGTGGGCAAGGTATGAAGCAAAAATAGCTGCGTCTGTTTAGCTGCCTGAACAATAGAAAAGTTTATGCAGCTCTTGAGCTGAAATGTTTTTGACAGTTTTCAATTTTAGCTCTTTTGATTTGGTAAGAAATCTGCAAAAATATGATTTTGAAAATCACCAGTTTCATGCTTTATTCCTTTCTCAAAATTAGCCTATATTGTCCAACTCCTCTTCACTTACTGTGTCTGAGGGAATCCTAGAGAATAGCTGGCAAGAATCAGTACTGGGCTGTTGCTTAGGAACTGCCTGGATTTCTATATTATTGCCTGATGTAATAGTTATATTGCCCACTTGCATCTGTTAACAAGCAATACAACACAATCCACAGGTACCAATAAAGAAATAAACCTGGCATTCATTACTTTGCTTGAAAAGTCATCAGTGCTTTTCCTGGCTTGGCAACATGGAGGAAAAACATTTTTCTCAGGTGCTAATTAATAAAATAGGAGATGTACCGACTCTACAAATATCTATTTTATTTAGATTTATTTATTTTGCCCCTGGGGAAGCTACGTTGTGATGAATGTAGTGTATTACTAGAATTACAATTTTTGCAGTGCCATAGAAAGGTACAAGCTGTGGTTTGTTGTTTTGGGTATTTTTTTTTTGCTGTAAGCTAAAGTATGGTAATATGACCATTCTTTTAATGTATTTTAAATAGAAGTAGTATGGGTTCATTTATAAAAGCAGTAGGACAGGACATTTCTACTGAGCACTATTAGTAGACTCTCAGCAAACCCCAAGTTCCAGACAAACTGGCTTACCTTAGTGGTAGCAGTATTGCCAAATCCAAGGGCGTAAAAAGGAGCAGATGGGATGAGTATGAGACAGACTCCATGACCATGTTCAAAAAAACCATTTACTTCTACATATAGATCGAGATTAAAAAAGAAAAAAATCAACCATTAGGGTTCACTTATTAAAGTTTCTGCTGTAACAACGAGGGCTACTTTTGGTACTTTTTTTTTTCCCCAATGAAATCCAAGATACAAACACACAGAATTTTTTACGTTGGGGCTATAAGGAAAACACTGACTATCCAGACACCTAAACTCAAGTGAACTGGCAACACTTTGCAGCCTAAATCCCAGCAGCTCATCCCTTTCCCAACCATGACCATGACCCAAAGGCCAGCACGGCCACTGGGCAGACCCCTGCTCAGTGCCCAGAACTCAGTCCCACGACCTTCCTGCATTTAGGGGAGACATAATAAAAATTGTCACAGCCCAATCCCTAGTTTTTGAGCGTGGGGAAACACACACGAGGAGTTGCAGGGAAGAGCAGACTCTGTGATGGTTACTTTTCATAAGGAGATCCGACTCACGGGAGTGCAGCTACTGCTTAGATGAATTCCACTTCTGCTCTATCTGGAGGCCTAGATTTGTAAGGCAAATGAGTTTAAAGTTTTGATTTGCCATTTTGCTCCTTCTCCACAAGCAGAGGCATTGTGTTGGAGCACTGCGACAGCTGAGGTTGTTGAGCGAAAGCAAACGGGGGTGGGGGAAAGTGTGCAAGCTCATCGCAAGGCACGGGGATTTATGAATGCAACTCACATTAGTGTTAATGGGAGTTACACGCGTAAATCCCTGCCCTTCAACATGATAATACATAATATACCCCTTAATTTTTAATTCACCAGGGTCTCAATTTTAAAGCATTTTCATATAGTTTGTCCTAATTATAATCGTTTTTAATGGCAGCTTAAAAATTTCACATGACTGTCTTATCACATACGGTACTTAATTTCTCAAGTGAACAGTTTCAATGTAGTGTATTCTGGGAATTTTGAGAACTAAAACATTAAGGAAAAAACTACTTTGTATAATCAAATGAGATGTTATTATTCCCCTATGTTTTATATACACTTGAACAGAGTTTCTCACAGTAACGGTGGCTGTTTTGAAAAGTGCTTAGAACTAAGACTTCTTTGGTTTGGAAAGCTGTCAGCTTAATCTGGATCTTATAGACAAGGACTTTTTTGCTTTGGTTTTGGGCCTATCTCTCATGGCCAGTATTAATGCAAATTAGTAGGTCGTTAGTAGTTGATGCAGTCTTTGGTGAGATTCCAGACTATGAACCATTTTTCCTTTTCTGTAGGACCTGATAAACCCCAAACATACAGCTACAACATCACTATTTGGACATTCAACAGGGAAGCACTTGAGTATTGAATTTGAAGGACAAACGACCAAGTTCAGAGCAGAGCCACACACCCCACAGCAAATACCTGTCCTTGCCTTCAATACCTCCTTTGGGCAGGGGAAATAGTTGTGACTGGAGCAACCGGTCTTGCATCGCACATCCTAACAGAGGGATATATCAGTCAAAGATTTCAAAACCTGTGACTTAAGAACCTAAGGGCCAATTTCAAGACTGACAGAGGTGCTTAGATGCCAACAAGTACCATTTTTAGTAATAGATTTTGAAAAGTAATTACTTACCTAAGGACAGCGTGTACTACTTAAAAAAACCACCACCAACAAAACAACACAAACTCAACAATTGCCATTAGAAACTAATAATATTTTAAATTTTTGATTTCAACCACATTGAATAAGTGATTTGTTTAGTCATGGGAGAAAAATACTCCTTTATGCCTTGAGGTAACTGCACATCCTTGGACATCCTCATTCTGAACCATTTAGGAGTGTTACAGAAAGTAACTAGGACCTGGACTTTAGTCATTAGAGAGCTCTTGAAAACTTGGTCTGAAATCAAACTTTGCCCTGTGGCTAAATTTTGCATACATCTACCTAGTTTTCCATTAGTGGGTGGGAAATAAAGTGGACAGTGTGCTAAACCACACAAAAATGTTAGCCTATACTAGTACGTGTATGTCCATGGTTTATATATCATTTAATTACTGCACAACCGTGACTATGGAGAGGAAATAACTTGCCAAATTAGTAGCCTTCAAACTGTCACTTTTTATAAAGAGTAAATGATAAAAAGAAATGTAGCACTCATTTGTTAGTCATTTTTATGGGTAGCTTTAAACTGTTTTGTATATAGACTCCAGTTGTTGGTATTGTTTCCACTACAAGAAAAATAATTTGTCTGCCGCTGCAACATTTTAAGCTTTCACTGTTACTATAAAAACAAACCCCAGGAGATTTTTTTTAGTCTCCTTATATTGCTGGTTTGCAAGGACTTAGGAAGTAAAAGTTTAAAACTGCCTGGTAACAGACAAATCACTTTTAAAAGCCAGCATTGTACTGGCTTGGGAGTGCTACAGGAAAAGCTACTTTAAAAAAAAAAAAAAAAAAAAAAAAAGGGAAAAAAAAAAANAAAAAGAAAAAAGGGAAAATACAACAGTACAAAAGCTAAGCAAGCCTAATTATTTTTTAAACAAATATAGGGAGGTCTAGAAGCGTGAATGCACGAGAGGACTTCTTCTACATGTGAATTGTCAGGTCCATGTTGGAATAGGCATCCAAGCAGAGGTCGGCTGTGTAATGCTGCTCCCAGCAGAAAGGCATCTCAGCGTCTGAGTAACATGCTTTAAAATAACAGCATCCTTTTTCCAAACACATTAAGGCTGAAGTTTTCAACCTGGGGTACCTAGAGTTAGACCTGTGTTGTGGCAGCACAGGGCTCTCCCTGGTCAAGAGCTTTGGCGTACCCTGGGGTTTTTGGGGTAGATGTGTTAAATTACACGTTTTCCACAACTATTCAGCAGCTAAAGTTCTGCACTTGCATAATTTTGGTAGAAAGCTGTATCTATAATGAAAGTGTTGCCTGAGGTCTTCAGAATATTTGAAGAGAATAAAAAACAATTTTCAGCAGAATACAAAAAAAAAAAAAAAAAAAAAAAAAAAAAAGAAAAGAAAAAAAGAAATAGAGGAGCAAAAGTCCCACTGTGATTTAAAGGGATTTGGGTGTTCAGCTCCTACAAACTCCCTCGAAAATCCCAGTATTCTTTCGTAAATGACGGCTGAATCTCGACAGATTTGGTGGTTCAGTTTGGCTGGTTGTCTGCATCCGCTCAGGCTGGAAGCCGGCCCGGGAATTTCGTTAGACCATGAGAAGTTTCCAGGAGAGTTTTCAGCTCTTGGTTCCCAGGTATCTGAGGCTTTGCCACTTCCACTTCCCCCAGCCAGAAAGCGCAGAGACATGCAACCATTTGCGAAAAAGGCTGGCCAAACCCTTTCTGAATCAAAGGAATATTCATGTTTTGGATCGAAGACTGGGGGAAAGATTTGACTAGCTCCTGCTTTCTCTGTCCTTTGCTGCCAATGTCTGGTCCTAAATTATATCCATTGGCCAAAGCAGAACATCTTATTGAGGCTATTTTTTAGTACAAGTAAAATAAATAATATCAGTTTTTGATCCCGGGGAGGAACCACACAAAACCGTTCCTTAGCATATTTTGTTTTTAAGGCTCCAAGTCTCCATTTTCAACTCAGTGTGTGTCTCCAGCCAGGCTCCAAAATATATCTTGACGCATGCAGCCAAGCAAGCATCTTTCTATGGAAAAACCGTTGAGCACCTGCTGCTGCTCCTCCTGACACCCATCTCGTTGCAAACGAAGTCACTTTTGTACGGGCCAAGCACCTCCATCTGGCCTCAAAGAACTTTTCAAGACCCGAGAGCGAGCTGAGGAAGGTGGAGCCCCAGGCACCAACACTGATGCATTTATGTTGGGCTGGCTCTTGGGGCTCAGTCTGTGTCCCAGGCATGCATCTGGTGCAGAACAAAAAAATGATGGTCACTGTGTCAGAGGGCTCACACTGGAAGTGGCAGACTCTGCATTACACTCCCAAAAGGCTAAAACAACACCCCGGCAATTAGCACGTGTAAAGCCCTCAGCTATTTATGTCCTAGGAAATAGCTTGGATTTTATTATTTTGGGGTTAAGCCATTCCAAACGACAGAGCGGCAGCTATTTGTCTGCCATCTATTGATGTGCTGTCTTGATCTTTAATCGAGGCCGAGGGGGATACATTTCCACCTTTAATCCTTCAAAATTTCTAATGCTTTCATGTACAAATGTATACAGTAACTTGGCGTTAGCATTCCACAAATATGCAAATTGTCTGTCAGATTGGACAGGCTGCATGCATTTGAAGTTGTGTTGACAGCCTACAGAAAAAAGACATTCTCAGCTCAAACATGAACAAGATGTTTATATCCTTTTTCCCTAAAAACATACATTTTATGTTTTAAGCAGAGATGGGAGAAAACTGCAAAATTTGGATCAAGATATCTTTTGCACCCATAAAATTTGGGGATGTCTGCATCAGGGGATTTTGATTCAGCTGGCTCTTGGAAGAGGGAAATTCAGCTCAGATCTGGCTTCTGTTCCATTCTCCACGAAATACAGAGGGAATTTACACATGAGCCTCTGTTTCCAAGTAGGTTAACGCATGAAAGAAGTGCCTCAGAAGGTGTCATTATACTCTTGATGCAGTGAGCTTTGCAGTTGGTGGCAACAGCAGTTACCTGACAAAGTAACATCTTGCCAGTCAACAGAAAAGGAAGCTGTAGAGCCCAGAATCCTTCCTGGCCTGGAGAATGAGAACCAGAGACAGCAATGGTGAGATTTAGCAGGTGCTGGTTACTCAAGGAGCACTGATAGGCACAGATGCAAAGGGCCAGGGTGTAGATTCACCTAGGCATCTACCTTCATCCTTCAGAAGCTCTCCCCTAGGGGCTGCAGAGTCCTGCAGACCCTCCAGTGCTACCAACACCTGCAGATGTTGGTATGAACCCAAAGGCACTTGTGCTCTGCTTTTCAGTATGTGCCCCAGATCACGCAGCACGATAAAAGCAAGCTGCTTATCCCCTTGGCTTCAACAAATTTCTCAAACCAAGAGTCTTAATGCATTTTGCCAGCAAAGCCGTGGACAACTGCCCTCTATGAGTAAAAGTTTCTAAGTATTTTAACTAAAACAGATTTGGTAGACAAATTTAACTAAATACTTCTCTAGATTCCCTGCATTGAAGTGAAGAACTGAACTCACTTCCCTACTCGCAGGCTACCATGTGGACATGGCAAACTAGATGTCTATGGCTTTTGCATATTGTCTGCTCCAATGGAATATTATCCTAAATTGTGACCCAACAAGGAAAAAAAAAAATGTTTAATAACTGACTGCATCAAGAGCTGTGATTCAGATGGGATCCTTACCTAACAGCTGCATTTTGAGACTCTGCATCTGGACATCCTGTACAAAGCATCAGAAGGTCAGGCGCAAAAGGGTTTGTCTCTGAAATAACTGTTCTTGATACACAAGCTGCTTCTGCAGTTCATCAAAAAAATTAGTTTCGGTGGTAAGGATCCATAGAAGAACACAGGAAATATCCCACGTGGCATCAAGGCCCCACGAAGCTAAAGAACCTGTGAAGTAATGAGTCTCTTTAGAGCACAAGTTGAAATTCTGTCAATTAAAAAATCTTTGCTGCAGCAAACCACAGATGATTTGAAGGAGTGGAAAGCTGAAAGAGGAAAAATTAAGAATTTTAAATATATTTGATGAAAAACACTAGAGTTTTCCTTGCTTCACTGTCAGAAGACTGAAGGGAAAACATTAGGCTTTGGATCCTCCAACATTCTCTAGCTAATTTCCCATGGCTGTGTAAGCTGGGCATGGTTGTGATACCACAGGAGCTTGGGTACCAAGTACCTTGGCTCCTGCAGGAGCTCCCTGGGGATCCGTTCTTTATTGTGCAGCTCCCACACACCCAGCCCTAGCAACCTCCTGACTCATTCTTATTTGCAAAAGCATGTGCTCTAGGTTTTCCGTGCGGCAGGGAATGCTATGAAGCCATGCAATCTGTGGACTCACTGGTTGTCTTCTGGCACTTGCACATTGACCAGTTTCTGGGTCACACGCCAGAATTGTCTGCTGAGACACTGAACTCTGGCCAACGACCCTCACTTCACATTCCATCTTGGTGAATGCTGGGTAACTGTTAACTTAATCAGGCAGGCAAAATTACTAACATAAGGCCATCAGGCACAGAAACAAGGTCACTTCATATCTCTCTGGAGGGTGGTGTGAGGCTGGGGCTGCTCGGTGTACCCCAGAGCAGCAGGGGAGCATGCAAAGCTCGTGTTGGTATTATGGAATTCAATCTTAAGTTATGCTAGCCCATATTTAAATGGCCATTTCAGAGGCTTAATTCTCTTGTATGGGTGCGGATTGTTTGCCAATGGCAACAGTGCTGAAAAGATCAGCAGAGTCAGATGGAATACCTTCAAAGAGTGTTCTTTGAGAGCTTCCCAACAGTAAAGAAAGGACAGCCAGTGCCAGAAGAATGGCTCAGAATAGGAATCAGAAACAATAAGTGTATTGGGAGCCTACTCTGACAGACAGGAATATAAATGCTTGCAGGATAGGGCCTCAGAGCTGCTACGATGCCAATGATTCGTGTGGTCTTCAAGAGAGTTGACAGCAGGAACTATGCCTTTGCTTACTTCGTAAGAGTAGATAACTCAGCAAGAGCAGAGAAATCATTTGACAGAGGCCAGATTCAGAAGGCATCTGAAATGTCTTTCTTTAAAGATAATCATGTTAGGAATCAAAAGGGGTCTAATGTTAGAGACTTGCCTTTCAAATGCAACAAATGATTATACCTGTCAAGATTTATGGACAGATTTATTTATGTTGACAGAGGGACCACTAATAGTTTGACAAATGAGAAGTCTTGACAGATACAACAGATATGTTCAAGTATATTTCCTCCTGTTTGAAATAGGAAATGAGTGAGTTATGACAAGCCTGTAATGTATATTGATACGACTATGCCTAGGCTCCATCTACAGAAGTAGATGCATTTGATGGTGCTGGATACTGAACTGGAAAGTCAGTTATAATTCTAGTCATCAGCAACCTTCTATCTCCCTCCATCAAGAAAGTATTTAAAGTGGCTAATTTACGGAAAACAGGAAGGAAAGCATTTCCAGCTGGTGCTGCTGGATGGAAAACTTACCTTCCAAAGTAAGGCAAGTATATGGAGGAAAGAAATAGTAGTACCTTAAGAAGCTTTATTCCATTTATATGTGGAATGATTGCTAGGCCAGGACTTTTCATGTAAATTCACAGCAAAGCTAATACTTCTCCTTAGCATGGAGAGCCATTGTACCATCACGACTTCTGGTCAGCACCAGCCAAGAAAGCAGATCTATCCCCAGGACTGCTGCAATCCTACAGCAGGGAACAATTTTACACTAAAACCACTCTCAGAAAAGGTATAGAAAAGCTATCGCTATGCATTAGTGCCTGATCAAAGGTCAGTCCAATGAACGGAAAGACACCGACAGCTTCAACGGACTTTGCCTCAGGCTCTGAGATCTTTTAGGAGCTTTCTGTAGGAGTGTGCAACCATTACATCTCCTGCTGTGAAAGAAAGGCCAATCCGTTAAGTATTGCTCTACCATGAAGCAGCCTTTAAATGCTACTTTAATTTAACAGACAGTGAGAAACTCCTCACATACCTCAAGTATAAAATTTCCGACCTTCTCACAGCATGGCTGGCTCTGGCCAAGCTAAGCAAGGAGAGACTGGAAGGAGAATCCCACTTTGTTGCTCTAAGGGCTGTTGTCCTCGCCAACAGGGACCACGGCGAATGTGGATGAAACAACACTTGGTACAAGACCAGTGTCTGTCATGTGCAGTTGGTTTGGGTGCCAGACCCACATTTTCAAAACACAATGGGCCGAATTACCATGTTCCCCAAGGCTTCGCAGTAAACACAAACAAGCAATTAAACAAACACATGCTCTTGTCACTCAGCAATTAAACCGTTTCCTGATCCCTTAATAAAAGCTGATCAAGTTTCCACATATTAATGTGACTTTGCACACTCGATCGGTTTATCACATTAAGAACCCATTCTGTGTCTTTGGCCGATTAAAGTCAATCTGGCTACCCTCCCTGGAGATCCCCTCAGGAAGGGGTAGGTAGCAGGCATTTTCAAGCCAGGAGTGTGTCTGACATCGAAATGCATTTAACTAAAGCACAATGGATAATGTTGTTCATGCAAAAAAACATTTTGCTGTTTCAAAAAAACCATTAGAGGGCATCAAGGGAGGACTGGAGTTTTGAAAAAGAATGGACCTTGACAGGTTAAACTAACTATTGCTCTTTCACCAGCACACTCGCTTGCCTGGAAAACTCCAGAAGGTCTATTAATTATTTTGGATTTGTTCGTGGAAGTCATCTGAGCTGGCAATTGCATCAGTCTGTGACATTCCAGGGGCCGACGGTGCCATCTCCTTCATGTAAATCTGTTAAATTACTAATATACTGAAGTATCTCAGCTTAAAGCATGCTCTCGTTCTCCTTTATCAATTTTGCATCTGGTTTTCTCTGAGGTTGAAAAACGAAGCACACCCCAAACACTTACCTCCTTGCCAGTCATTTCGTGCATGCTGTTCTTTGTTAAAAAAAAAAAAAGTCTGCTCTGTAATTACCAGACAGCCGTGGGAGTGGTTAATCTTTTAAAGCAACATTATGAATTATAATACCAAGTGTATACTTCACTCTGGTAATCCTGCAGTAATGCAAGCAATATTAGCATGTTCTGGGAGGCAGAGTACTGCCAGGGGACCAGGAATGCTTGCAGGAGAAGAAAAGGGAAAGATTTCACAGTAATGAAAACGATGTTGTGTTTAGTCCCACAAGCTAAAAACAAACTAAATATTTATGATAAAGGAAAAGAATAAGGAGGATTATGGTGTCATTCACTGTAGAATAAAATATTACCTAATCTAAACATTTACATAAATAACAGAAGGATAATGCATGCTGAATTTAGATGGATCAAAGAGAGGAGGAAATTAACTGTAACAACAGTGTAAGCGTTGCTGTGTGCAGCGATGGGTGCTCTTGGGGCTGGGCACCTCCTCTCCTCTGTGTGACAGCGCCTGTCACAGCGGGAGCCCTGACAATATTTGGTGCTATCAGACGTCAAATAAATAGACCTGCAATGAAGGGAAAGATGCTTTCCTGCTCTTTGGTGGAAAAGCATCCAACTCCATCAAAGGAGGTGGCTTTCTGGTGTATAACTCTACCACCTGACCTCAAAAAATTTACTTTACCTGGTAGTACAAGCAAGTTCTTAAGGACTGTCCCAAAAGGTGATGGAGCCAGCTGAGACAGGGTAAAGGCACCTGAATTTCACCCAGGTTCCCAGAAACATTGCTGCCAAACTCAGATGGCAGCCGATCTATTGTGCCTCATTTTTTTGACCTTCTGGGCCCCTGGGACCTCAAGTTTGTCTCTGGCCAGACCCAGAAATCTCATTTGGATGGAGCTGTCAGGCTTGGCACCTGCCCCCACCTTCACTATATGATGGGCAGAAACAGGGCACTATGCCACCAGTCTCCAAGCTCTCCTTGGGGCACAAAACCTGGGTTCACAACTCTCCTGAATGAAAATAGCTGTTACAGCATTTTCCCTCCCCCAGTGCTAGCATTATTTAGCTATGCTTGCTCTGCAGCCCAACGAGTCTTGCAGGACCCCAGCCATAATCTGAGTCCTGCTGAAGACCTTGGGTTTCTTTTGGGGCAGATGTTTGCAGGCAGATAACATATTGCAGGATCCTGGCCAAATTCTGCTGGAGGCAGAGGTGACATGATTTAACCTCATCTTTCTGCAGCTGAATCACTGCTCTGTTAAAAATCTTCAGTCAAAGCCAAAGTAGAGTTTATTAATTAGTTATATTAAATTGCCAGTTGGAAACCCTTATTCTTTTTGTGTCTGGTTTCTTCTTTGAAATAGAAAAGAATGTATACAAGGAAGTAAAATAAAAATATATTCATTTATTAGGTAACATTTGCAGTAGCTTTATTTCAGCATCCTAAAGAACCTAATCAAGAGTAATGTCATTCTTGTAGAATTTGAACCCTCCTAGAGAATCCCATAATAAAGCTTTCATTCTCTAACCATATTTTTAAAACAATTAACCAAATTATGAAAAAAAAATCCTCAACTTTATACCTAGCATAAGTATTTCATAAGGACCAGTCTCCAAAAGTGACACTGTAGAAAAAGCACTGTGATGTACTACACACACATAAACATTCTTCAGCAAAATGATTAATTTACCACCACAGGGGGACTTTTGGGTGGACGAATGCCAACATGAGGGAGGACATTGAGTCACTCTGGTGTTTTCCCAGACCTAACTGCACAATACATAACTGAACATATTTTGCAGAGACCCAAACTGGGATTCAAGCTCTTATGAGGCCGTGCATTTAAGCACGGCTGGTAAGCTACAATGCAACTGTTTGAGGAAGAATTGATTTTTCTCTGGTTGAAATGTGCAAAGATCCCATGGTTTATCTGAAGAAGTAAACCTAAAGATAACAGTTTGGTAACCTAGGGTGATGTTTACAACTCTACTGAATGTGACAGCTTTCAAAGTATTATGTATATTTCTAAGGCTGTACATGTACAGCTCTGACAGCATGTCAGTTATAATTCTTGTAAAAAAATGGATGTAATTTATTATGGTTCAAATATAGAATAAACTATATAAATGCTTCACCATAAAATACTAATTTCCTCATTGCTGAGGGGCTCATCTGCATTCTAAATAGCAGTAAAGATGCTTTAATTGAATAGGTTTTTTCTTCAGCTTAAACGTGACTTGCTAGGGTTAAAATAGATGCACAGAACTAGAGGAAATCTCTGAACAATAGATCAGAGCCTTAGCCACAAACAGGACAACTACACTACCAGAAGTTAGGGGTGAGCTGGGTTTGTGTGTTCTAGGGGAGCAGCAATAATGGAGGTTGCTCATGTGTGATTGACGGTACTTGTGAATAATACCAGTTGGCAGACATTAGTAACACTTTGTCTCACTTTTTGCTCAGTTGTTCAGTTTTCTGCATTTGGCATGTTTTCATGTTTTTAATAGGAGCTTTTCAGCCATGCATCTTTAACATGAAATAGTATGAAATTTGATGCCTCTGATTTTGAAGTATTCTCTCACTGGCTGTTTATGACATTGGTACAAAACTTATCATATGGAATTATCATCTTGGAAAGCAGCTTGCTTTTCAAGCTCCTTTTTTCCTCTCATCCCATGCACAGCAGAGAAATTTGTATGAATATTTTGCACTTAATTCTGATTTCATCCTAATGTATAGCCAGAGAAACTTCACTAGACTAAGTAGTGGATTAAACAAGGCTAGGAATCCAAATTATCTCTCTGTGGTTGAACCTTAACATGAATATTGAAATTAACTGCTGCAAGATTTAGTACAGGAAAAAATGACCAGAAGAACTAAAAGAAGTGTTTGCTTCTGGTTTGTAATGAGTTATCTACCATTTTTCACCTGTCCTTCAATTATATACGGGTCTCATCTATAAAACAAAGTGCAAGTGAGACATGAGATTTAAACAACATTTGTGGTTCTTTTTAATCTGGGAAACTGTCTGCATCTGGGCCCTTCAACTGAACACTGAGAGATTTCCTAAAGAGTTATTTTATTCTTAGTCTTCCTGGCATTCATATTTGACTGTACCATGTGTTTCTGAATACTACAGCCAAGCACAGATAACAACGACTTAAGTTTGACTACTGACAATTAAATATCTTTACCTTCAAACACTTTAGAAGTGGATAGTAAAAATG
>VXBJ01003386.1:194555-309319 GCA_013400055.1 Nycticryphes semicollaris
TCAAACAAAACTTATAACCTTCCCTTGTGGGCTCCAAATAAAGATGGAAGTAAAGGAGCAACCAGCACAGAACTGAGCGATGCAAAGATTTCCTAGCAAGACTTCAGGCAGTTGAACACGAGTTGCGTTCAGCTGAGATGTCAGATCTAAAAACCGTCTCAGCATGGTGCAAATGGCCTGGTTTTTCTTTTTGATTCTTATTGCTTTAGTTTTGTTTATTCTTATGTAACCTGTCAGCAAAACTCACTCCGTTCCTGGACTGTTTGTGGTACCCTGATATCGAGAAGGACAGCTTTGCTTCTGCTCCTGCCTGGTGCAGTTATCGCATCAACCTTCATTTGCCAGGCTGGAATCCTGTGGCTGTCTGTGTGAGTGGCACTAGTCACATTCAATAACACTTTGCTTTTGCATTTAGGCCTCCCTTCCACACAGCCTTTACACACACACTCACACGCCTCTGACTGGAGGGGAGAGATTTAGGCAGGTGCCATTAAATTAGCGCCCGATGTGTTAGTGCAGGAGGTAGGAAGAGTTCCAGGGGTGCAGCCCCAGGGGTGAGAGGGGTGGGAATGGCTGGGGCTGCAGTGCCCCCTACAAATCCCTGGAGAATGTTAATTGAGAAGTTACATCAAATGCACAGCAGGTGGTTGGGACCATAATGGTAAGAAATCAGCTCAGCCAGAGGCAAGCGAACCACACAGCTGCCACTTTGGTAATTGGGGGTCACTGTGGGGTGGGGTAAGAGGTTGCCAGGTTGGGGGCTGGCAGGGCTGCATCTGGGCGATGGGGACAAGGTGGCCATCCTGGCAAAAGCATTCTCTCAGGTGACTCGATGCCTCCACCTTGTCATCATCTTATCTTCGGAGGTTTTCTTGGAGGTAGAAGGCCTATAGAGGAGATGGAAGGGTGGCTGTACACGCCACAGTTTTTGACAAGATTCAATGCTGTGGCTGACCTCAGGGTGCATTCCTCCTACAATTAAAATTGCAAACTTGCCTCTTTGCAGAGAGCAATTTCAGAATCCCTCCCTATTGCCTTCTTCCATAAGCTAGAAGACTGCTGCTGCTCTGCTTTCCCTTCTTTCATTCCCAAGGTGAATTTTTTTTTTTTTGAAAAAGAAAACAAGCTGTATACTTTTATTTTGTGCACAGCAGAAACAGGACCTTCCCCACCCCTTCACACACATACCTTCCTCTAAAAGAAGAAGTGTCTCATTAGTTGAGCATTGTTTGATCTTATGCAGCTTTTACCTTTCTCTCCTCTTTGTTCCCACATTTCTTGACACAAACACAGGTTTTTCACAAGGATTGTGCAGATTTATGGAATTCAATCACTGCAAGATCTGCTGCATCTGAAACCACCTCAATGTGGAACATAAGAAATTACTAAAAACATGCCACAGCCTTTTTCCTCCCTTTCCATGCAGCTTGCCTAATAAGGCAGATGAGAGACAGGTTTTGCTTACAGCATTCATAGGTGGCACCGTGCTCCTAACCCTCTCCCAGCTCCCCCTCCCCGTCCCGGTGCTGTAAGCAAGGGCATCCAAGTCACACATCAGGGGCCAGTAACACTTTTACCTTATATTGCACTTCCAGCTTGTTCTGTGCCTTCCCTGTCTAAGGTGTCAGATTCCTGCAAGGAGTATTTGTAAACAGAGCTCAAGAAAACTCCTAACTTCGCCTGGAGTAGTGCATCATGAATATTATAGTCATGAAATGAATGCCCCTAGGAGGAGCACAGATGTAGTCGGTAACCTACCCCGTGGCACCGAGCTGTGCCGAGCAGGGGGAGCAGCAGCAATCAGCTGCTCCATGTGCACATACACCACGCTTTTCCTTCTCTTCATCAGTGTCTAATTAAATTCCAGTCAACCTGAACAGAAAGATCCGTACTTGTTGCAGGCAGTAAATAAGGATGCATTGGGAAATGAGTATGTATGAATTTTAGCCACAGGTTGAGGAAGAATACACACTGTGTAGCTGAATTATCAGAACACCCTTAGGAGCCATTTGATAGCAAATGTTTTTTAATAACAACACTTAAAATTACAGATCATAGCAGCAACATCAAGATGGCATTTTCCAACCCAGAATTAATCCAGAAGTGGTCCAGTCAATATTTTCTCTATATGTGACACTCCAGTGGATAGTACCAACTTATATTAATACTGCTTTTCAAAACTTTATGAGTTTTTTTTTTTTTAAAAAAAACTTCTTTAAAAAACACACCAGCAACTTTGCTAGCCTGCAACTAGGTGTCCTGAAATATTTGCATAAATTGATTTAGCTGTATTTGATATGAAACAGCTTTGTCCTTGATTGGACATAGAGGTAAGAATTCCTAACTCTGATCACCAGAACAAACAACTGTGCCTCTTCCAACCACCACTACAGCACAGATGAGTCTCTGCATTATTGGGCCATTGACACAACAATTTTAATCACAGTTTGATTAAAACTAAGAGATTAACTTAAGTACAGAATGGAAAAGTTTCATTCCTGCCTGTTTTTTCTTGGTGTTATTCTGCTCAGGGTGAATAACTTAGAGTTTGGTGGTCATAGTGCCTGGAGTTACAGATAACATGGGTTTCCTAGTACTTTATAAGACCTACCATTCTTTTAGAGCTGATAGCTTCTATACAGCAGCATGAGCCCATCTCGCCTTCTTGCTGTCCCTAGGAGCCTGAGTGGGCTTTGGGAGAGAGGGTACTGAGAGGGTGCTGAGCTCCCAGCACGTGGCAAGGGTGGAGGTGGCCACCCACTGGGTAATGGCCTCAGCTGGGCAATTCTGGATGTGGCCCAGGGACCTTGCACAATTATCGCCACCACCAGAAGTACCCATGGAGAGCAATTAAGTGTTATAGTGCAGCATAACCCACTCTTCATCCTCGGTGAGGATGGCAGGATCAGATTTCCACTCCTGGATAATAACCATTTCATGCAGGCAGTTACAAGACCTATTTATAGGCATTATTTTAGCTGCCATCTTTACCCTTAAGAGGAAAGGGCTGGTGCTTTGGACAGGTGGCAATTTTATACTATGCACCCACCTCCATATCTTTTTTACCTGGGTGTGTAGTATGTGGCTATGTTTCCATTTGGATGACTTTCATGTTCTTTAGACAGTGAATGTTTTATGAAAAATTAATCAAAAAAAAAAAGTTCTCGGAGCCACTGAGCTTAAACCAGGTTTGGATCATGTGGCTGATGACCCACCTTTTTTGCTTGCTCCCAGAAATTTGGGAGAGGTGTTTATGATGAGCTGTTTGTGTAACCAAGCTATGTAAACTAGTGAAAACAAGTCGTGAGAGAGGGAGAAGGAACATTGACTGCTTTGACAACTGCTTTGCCATCGCTAAGGAAACTGCTCCCTTGGTAACCATGGTCAGTACATCTGTCTTATTTTATCTCCAATTCTCACATAGACACCATCATGGAAAGAATATTAACACAACAAAAAACCCAAACATTTCAGCAATGGGAATACTACCAGAAGCGCAAGGTTCCTATTCATTCCTTTACTAAAAAGTTTAGGGAGATTCTGCTTCGGTGTTGATTATGACTTTGCCTTGCCTGAGATGTGCTCCTTAAATATTAACTTATGCACAGTAACAATTTATTGTTTTGGTCTTTGTACTTCTCTAAAATGTGATACTCATTTTCTGTTTGCTCTCCTAATTTACCTAATGCAATTGGACTTCACAATAGGAAAGCCTGAAGGCTGAGAAAGCTTTTTGCATCTGCCAAAATAAGAGTTCATGTTGTTTTAAGGAAAAAACTCTCATACTGACTTGAACAGAGTAGTACAAATGGAAATCCTGATCTGAAGAGCAACAAACTTTTGAGAGGTCTCTGGACTTTTTTTGGGTTGACACCATATGACATCAGCAAGAGCTTTCTTAACAGTCCTGCTTAAATCCATTAGCAAGGAAGAAACCAGAAACGTGCACTGTGAGTTCTGCGGAGAAATCCTGGATACAGTTTTTGCCCCTTTTTAGTGGATTTCAAGATATTTGCCTGTATCTACCAATAAGTCAGATGGGAAATACTGATGGAAACACAAGTTTACACAAAGGAATAACTGTTACGCCTACAGAACCCCAAAATCTAATGAAGCAAAAGAAATATGTCAGGTACACAGGATGCAAACATTGCCTAAAGCTTTCTATGCACAACACCAGGAATGGTGAAGATCCTTCGGGTTATCTTTCACCTCAACTCCAAGATATTCTACTACAATAAGATGCAGCACCACAGACAGTCAGATTTCTCAGTAATTTTACAAAAGCATTTTCTTGATCTTGTAAAAAGGGGAAAAACCCGAATGATGGTGAAAGAGGAGATAGTACCTTGTAAGTAAATTTGAAAGTATCTGTTCTTAAGGTGGGCCACAGTGACTGTGTGATGCAGGGACTTCATGTCATATCACCACATAAAACCACATTCCTCCAAAAATTACTAACCCAATACCTTAACTGCCAGGGCTGTGGTTTGCAGACTTACTGCTCTCCACCAGCAGCCAGCAGGAGGTGGACAACAGCATTACTTCTCATACTCTACCAGTGTCCCAGTAAAAATAAAGGAAAAGTATGTCTCCAAACAAGGGTCCATCAGGGATTACAGGAATGCTGAGGGAATTCAGCAATGTCTCTGGTGGAAAATTTTAGACTGGTGGACTTATTTTAAGAACAGTGCAGAGGTAGCAAAATGGGGCCTCCCATGGTAGTATGAGCTTGCTGGCACCCCACTGGGAGCGTACTGCACAATTTGTGGTGGAAATTGAGTGAAAATTTACTCATAGCTTCTTTCTCTTGAGTTACCTTGTTAAAGACAACACACTATAGCAGTGACTCGGCTTCAGGTGACACAAGCAATCCTGCATCCATTCCTACAGCATGAACATTGTACTTGCATCATCAAACCTCACTTTCACATCAGCTACGTATGAAGGCATTCTTCCTTCATACCTGTTCTTTCAGGAAAGATATTGCCATGAGACATATTCTCACCAGCAGCCCATTTCCCACTGCAGGAATTTTGAGACACTAGTAACATAAATACCCTTGTACTCTCTGTCATGGCCTTTCATTTTTATGGGTACTTTTTGCAGTTGCTTTATTTGCCCAAGCCCATTTACTATAAACACAGCAATTAACACTCATGAGATGTTTGGTTTAGCTTTACCCAGAAGGCAGAAACAATTGCACCAATACCATACTTAAGAGAGTTGCCATGAGTCATTTCTTCTAACCCTTTCCCTCTCAGGTCTGTAGACCCAGTGGCACACCTGCAACATTAGCACACCTTACCCATATCACAAATGGGTCAAATACATTGTTAAGAAGGGGGAGTGATAGAATAGCACCTTACTCTTGGTGCCCTACGTGACTCAGCAAGAAGCTGTGCTTCATTTTCTCTATATACAAAGTAAGGGTAGCAGCACTCTCATCCCTCCCAGGAGGTGGGTTTGACTGCATGGCCCATCAACACCATGGATATTGTCAGGGAGAAGCAAGGGCTGTTTACTCTAAGAGACAAGAGGGACACCACGGTCAGTGGGAGAGCTGCCATGGTGGGGAGGGAGCCCCTCACTAGCCACAGCCCCTTCCCATAGTACCTGAGAGGAGCCGGTATATCTGTAGATGGTCACCAGGTCCAACCAAGATCCCAGGTCATAAGACAATATCACAGTGAGGTCAAGCTGGGAATTCATGCTGTGTATCAGGATCCATGGATGCACAGCTCAGCTGAAAACCACCATCTCCCAGCACAATTCCCAGAAACAAGTAAAGGCTCCTTGCTGAGCTTAAATAGGTTCCTGGGCCCATGGGAGTGGGTGGAGGCACCAGGTGGAGCTCATCAAGGCAATTAAAGTTTATCAGCACCTTAAGGGCCCTGAAAAATACCAAAATAGCAGCAGTCAGCTAAATAAAAGATATTTACCAAGCTATTAAAGACTTGACACTTTCTTCAACTTAGATGCTAAGGAAACTCTGCTGACATCTGCCTTTTCAACTGTTCCAAAAAGGAGGGCTAAGGAACCATTATGAGGAAGAGAGGTCTTCTTTTAGTTTAAAAAAACCCCTATAAAATTACAGGGGAAAATAAAAAAAAAACCAAAACCAAAACGAACTCTGACAGGTATGGGGATCTATCTAAATGAATATATTAAAGGTTTGGTGGAAAACCACACTTTGGGAAGCTTGTTCTAGTCGGTCTCCACAGCTTTGCACGCATATGAAGACTTTGAGTTTGGATCCAGGCAGCGTAAAACAGACAAGCAAAACACCTAGTTCAGCAGCACATGCTTTGTAGCATCCTAACTACTGTCACCACACAATGCTGAACCTTTTCGCCAGTCACTTGCTATGGGATAGCTCTAGGATTAGGTGGGCAGAGGCTGACACGTGAAATCTGTGCCACTTACTTAACCACTCTGTCAAAATGAATTGGGCTGCCCTTGCTGCATTAGCCTAGAAAAATGAGTGGCAGGGCCCGGGCTGGCATATGCTGATGGAGTGGGGAGCAAGTCATTCCGTCCACGTGGGAAGATGCAAAGCCTTTAGGGGAGACGGTGCGGGGGTCTGCTGAGGTCTCTTCGTGTCAGCCAGGGACCTTCTCAAACTGTCTCTGCAGGCCGATGCTCCCACTCAGTCCGGTGTGTGGCAGCCCTTGGGTAGTGCGGTGCCAAGACTGCTTTGGAACCAGCTGCCCTGTTTTTTAGGGTGCCCGAATGACGGTTGGGATGACAAGCTGGCTGGACAAGGGCTCGCGAGAAAGTAGGCCACCAAAAGTTTCTAATTAAGATAAAAATACCTTTGTAGTCTTTGTAGCGAGGGAGAGCCATGGCACTCAATCTAAATGTCTCTGTCCAAAGAATGAGCAAGAAAGAGCTTTCTTAGATCCTCTACCTTTGCTTAAAAGAGACAAGAGATCATCTGACAGCAGGTTCATTAGGCTCATGTTCCAATAACGAGGCTGTCATAGGAGCTGCCTGGACTCTCGCAGCTGAGCCCATTGCCTGCACAGCCTGCAGCCATGTGCTGAAGAACTCCTGCTACCTCCAGACACACACTACCCTCTCTCTGGATGAGATAATCCTAATCTAAAATAGGAAAATAACACAATGGAAAGCAAAATGGACTGGAAGAAAAGCTTGTTCCCCAATCTCTTTGCTGGACCCAGGCACAATTCATCCCAAGGCGGTGTTAGACACCCGGAGAGCTGTGCTATGCCTGGTGGTCAGGTACCCTCCCGAGCTGTCTGGGAACGGAGATGTCCCTGAGCATGGTGGGGAGCAGGAATGGTTTGATGAAATTCTAAAGACACAATTAAAAGAGCACAAACAAGTTTGGAAAGGGGCATGAAGATCATGCTTTATTTGAAGGAGTTTGCCCTTGAGACCCATGGAGAGTACATCAGCTGGCTCCAGCTAACATGTTTTCTCCAGCAATGCAGAAAAAAAAGAGCCGAAGTACAGTATGTACTCATCTGCTGAGACATTTAGATTGGCTACTGATACTCTGCGAATGTTTATAAAGAAAACAAAATGTGGATGATAGCCATTTTCATTAAAACTTGCAGATTCAGTTCACCCCGAATCACAGGACCCCTGAGCCGTATTCTCACCCTTTTGGAGACATTTGCTTCACAACAGCACTGAGGCCATGTGGCTCTTGCTGTTGTTTGCTTATTTGATGGGTCTGGTACATGCAGCTGCAGGTGGAGGCATTGCCAGGGCCAGGTATCTGATCAATATCTGCAAGGTGAAGGATAATATCCCTTGGTCCTGCCACCTCAGTTTAATTTTATCAGGTCAAAGCCAAGAGAAGGAAAAAGACAGAATTAAAACTTCAAGCCTTACCTGCCCAGGGCACAGTTCCCTCTTGTGTACCATGTAAAATTGTCAAAAAATTTGGTGTCTGGTTCCTTGGGAGCAGAAATGCTTGTGAGTTTCCTTTGGGCCAGGCAGCACATCCTCTCTTGAAAACAGGAGTGCAGAATTTTTTTTATGATGGTCTGGGGATGTTTCCTAGCTCTGTCACTTGCTGCACCTCATCACCTGGATACTTTTATGCCTATAAAGCATGAGAATCCCATACTGAGTTATATGTACCATGTCCATGAGAGATCCTTCAGAAACATGGGGACTATAGTTCTCAAACCATTGCTCTCTGGAAGCATCCCTCATCTCCAGCGTGGGTGACTTTGCCACCCTTGCAGTGAAGGAACTGACAACACTGATGAGAGCAGCGACATAATGTCATGTCCAGCCCAGTAATTCTATTTACTCAAATAATGTAACCCCAGGGATTAATTTGGCTCGTTGTGGGTGGGTGCTGTCTAGCTCTCCCCACTTGGTTCTTGCCAAGGCTGTGAACCACTAACTTGAAAAGCTATGGCCTGATACCCTCCTGGGTCGGCATGTCCTCATGAACTGAGGAACAGGAGCAATCGGGAGTTGTCAGAGCAGCAGGGTACCAGGGTGCTTTCAGCCACCAACATTCATCTCCATCCTTTTGCAGCTGTGCAGAAATCAGGCTGGTTGGCCACGGCATAAACCACAAAGAGCTCGTTTCTCCCAGGCTGCCTTCTCACATCAGTGACACTGTGGTCCAGACCATCCATCAAGGTACCCAGCAATCCCAAATCAGCCTGTGTGGTAGCATTTTGTATCTGCTGCCCGCAGATGGGACAAACAGAGTGCCCCCTCTCCTCACCAGGACATCTGCTAGCTAAACCCATTTTCCTTCTGCCTCCTTGTCATTTCCTTATCTTGACGCTTGTTTATGTTATGTGTGTGTATGTTCTACATGCTGGAAGCCTCATTTGAAGCCAAAAATGGCGTTGCCTGTGTCTCGTGGTGTCCCGAACTGCTACACGTCCCACCCTCTCTGCAGAACTCCAGCCAAAAAAAGTTTGCTTCCCTTTCAGCGCTGCAGTGCTTTTGGATGTCAGAACCAGCGTCAGCCCTCTTCAGAGACTTGAGCAACTGCTGTGAATTTAAAACAAATATTTTTCATCTTAAATGCCATGGCAGGTCAGCTAAACAGAGGAGAATAGCTGGTAACAGGCTCGAAACGACAGCGGGGTGGAGTGTTTACAGCTCCATCAACAGCTCGGTGTTAATGAGCTGAGTCCGAAAATTACCTCTCTATTGATGAAGGCATGGATGGAGCGCCCAGATGAGAAAGATAGTGATTGCCTCCGGCTGCAGGCAGAACTTGGAGAGTGCTTATTTATCACTTTCAATGGAACTATTTTTTTGGAGAGGGCAGTAAAGTTCTAAAAAACACAGTCATGCAGCTGCCTGCAGCTCTGCAGCGCCAGCTCAGGGGGTGCAGGATTTCATCCCATCCCACAGAGCATCCCTCTGTGCATAAGAAGGAAAAACCTCAGCTGTAGAGTCAGCCCTTTGCTGTGTGTGTGTGTGTGTGTGTGTGTGTACTCACATGTGCTTTTTAACCCCAAGTGCCGTGCAGGACCATGTAGCTGCTTTATAGCGAGTGGATGTATAAGGGCTGCAAATATTTCTGAGGAAAAATCTCTCATGCGTTGCAACCGCTGTAACTAATGGGAACGTTCTCCTGGAAGGTGTTATTTCTGCCCCTGATTTTTCCTTCTCCTTTGCTTTCTGTAGGAGGTGTTGGTAGCGCTATGGCTGAGCAAAATGGGAAAAGAAAGATGTCTCTGGAGGATGCTTCATTTGAACTTCCAATGTATCAGTGATGCTAACTGGGAGTTTTTCCAGGAGAGCTTCTTTTTCCAGGACAACTTCTGTTCAGTGTGGCCATTATTTTTGAGGGACTTTTTTTGCACAGCGTCTCTCTGTAGATGAGTTTTAATGTGTTGGATTCTGCTGCAAGTAAGGGCTGATATGTTGAAGTTGAATGGCACGGTGCCACATGAGTAGTTCAAGCACATCAGCACTCAGCAATGCCCTTTGGGGCCCTGGTCATGATTTCTGAGGGTAATTTTCTATGGCTGAGGCATTTCCATAGGTCAAGAGAGGGGACACCTCAAGAAGTTCCACTCTTCAGCTATTAGTGAAATTCATTTATAGTTTCTGCCATAAATTTGGGCTAGGAAATGGATGATTTTGTGTTTCTCTATTTGAGGGACGAGGGCGGCAGCAACAACCGGTGGATTTTTGTCCCAGAAGGAAGGGTATTTATTATTTTACACAGCACTTTCTGCTTATATGAGAAAATTCAAAGTATATTTTTACACACAGACAAGAGAAATAGTTCTAAATGCTTGAAACGTGCTTTTAAACAATTTAGCAACACAGAGAAAGTATACCCTGTTGAAGGCAGGCTACAGAAACCTTAACATCCTCTCAAGGTAAATCAAGTAATGGACTGTTGGCCTATTTTTCAAACCGCTTCTCCTCAGTAACTTGACATTTGATAGGATTATCTATTACTGTTGGATTTTGGTTGACTCTCTGGTATGCCTGAGAAGATTGTCATCTTGTGATTTAAAGATAATAGAGCCAAGCATGTGAAACTGCACACACAGAGAATAAACCTTTGACTCAGAACCGACTATTTTGTTAAAAAAAAAAAAAAAAGAGAGGACGACTTTGTCTTGAGCTCAGTTTGATACACTTGCATTAATGAAATTATCCAGTGATAACTTTCCATTCTAAATATTGCTGTGCTATTTTTAAAAGGTTCCTATGGCACTCCGTGCAGAGCGGCCCGAGCTAACAATACGAGATATCTGGAGAGGGTGAGTTTGATTAAAGACTTGTGACAACAGCTAGTGTAAGCTTTAACGAAAAATGTCAACTCCGTTTGTTTTCAGCTTAAAGAGTTTCTGGATGAGAATGCGCAGGTAGGAGTTGTAACAATTTCAAGATTACACTTGACCTAGTAGAAAAAATGATCACGTAAAAAGTGACATAAACTGAGACTCTGTGTGTGTGTGTGTGCGCGCACGTGTACCTCTGCGCCTGTGTGTAAATACCCCAGCACTGGCACAGAACTCCACTGTTACAGTTTTCCCAAGCAGGCAGCATCTATTTTTATTATCAAGCCTCACAATTGGCAATTTGAGAAAAAAAAAAAAAGGAATGAGTTAGAGTGGGCTTTTTATTATGCATGGTTTTATTTCTTTGAATTTCAAAATTACCTAGCAAGCATTTTAAACTTTGGTACAATTTGAAGGCTGTTTTCATTTCTGTTTAAAAGGGCTAAACACTAAGAATGTGCCTCTGCTTTGCATTCTAATTGCATGTAACTGATTTGCACAGCAGAACAAAAACCTAATTTTCAGATTATGAATCATGCACTAAGAAATAATTATTGTTTTACGAGGGAAAAATAATATTTTCCACTTCCCCCCTCCCCACCCCAACTTTGCCCAATTTATGAAAACTCTTTGCCAGTTTGCAGGTTGCCAGCCTTCCCAGAACACCATCTATTACTCTTCAGGGACTGGGAAAAGGTAGACAGAAACAGGAGGCATGCAACTGTTTTGACTGCATTCTTTTGCTTGCAACATAACACTTGCCTTTTATTATTTTATCTTCAACAATCAAGGGGTGACTAAATGGTTGCAGGTGGTGATGAAAATAAAAGCCATCCATCATTATTTATTAGGCATGAAAAAGATACACAATAATGTAATTTAATCCCGGAGCAGACAATTATTTCCACATATTGATAATACAATGTGAAAACTGTCATGAATCCTAATGTGATGTTCGCCTTTATTGGTGAACCACTAGTAGCAATGCAAATAATGAAATTGTATCAAAAAGAAAGAAAAAAAGAAGTATCTATTTGCATATGCCAATAGTGTTGTAGAAAAAACCATCATGACTAACTTTGGAAAATACAATGATGGTTTCTGTGTTACTTTGGCTTTGAAGTCTGCAAATGCAGAAGTGAAATGTTCCTCTAAGTAACTATTTTATTGATTTCTGCATCATCAAAATAATTTCACAAGTTTTGATAAGGCAACTTTAAAGCCACGGACATGCAGCTGTATAATCATCACTGGTTTACAGAGACTTGCAGATCTCTCTGCTAATCTATTCACATATTTGTGCATGACATTTCCGCCATTAAAAATAATTTTAAAAATATCTTTGCTCCATCTGGGCCTGATTCAAAGCCCATTTAAGTAATCAAAAAGACTCGCATTGATTTGGGTGGGCGTTAGACAGAAACCCTTTGTTGCTGTTTTCTATAAATAAAGTTGAGCCCCAGTTTGGGCAGAGCAGTTCTCACATATATATTCAGACAGATGACATTCACCCCTGGGCAGATGCAAGCATGTGCCACTTAAGGTCCACTTATGTCTCATTTTGAGGGGGGTAAAAGGGCCTTTTGCCTGGACAAAAATATACATTTTTTTTTATAAATAGGCAACAGTACATGCAAAGTATATCGGCAACTGCACAGCTAATTTACATTTGAATTACCATGTCTGGGCATGCAAATCAGGTAATTACTTGCTCACATATAACTGGCCATTTGCATGCACAAATACCTATTATATACATTCAGTCACAGTAATGTGTCTGCAGCGTTTAGCTGTATCTCAAGAGGAACCACAGCAAGGAAGAAGTTTACATTATCTCTTATGGACTTGGTGTCTTCTAGAGTGATGTAAATGATATTTGAAATCATTGGGAGATCTGTAAACTTGCTGCATGTGTTGTCCCTTGAAGCGAAGTCTCTTCCACTTGAATCTGTAAGAGGCTATTCCTGGAGCGCTCCTGGCAGAAAAATAGTCTCTTTCCCATTCTAAAAACACAGCCCCTGAAATGGTAAAACCCCACCCTGAGAACCCATGATGGCATTTCCAGAGGGCACCTTTGGGGAAGCTGCTGAGCACATCTTGGGCAAGTCACACGGGCTGGGACCAGACCAGGCATAGGAGGGACGGTGTCGGGGCATCCCTGCTCAGCCTCTCCTAAGCTGGGCAGCAGCTGGTTTACTGCAGCACCAGATCTCCCAGCAATCTCACCTCCTACCACTCCACATTTAGGAAGGAGCCGAGATGTCAAGTGCTATTTCCCAAAACATGGGGCAACATCCATCTCTCTGTGAACATGTGATGGACGCCACCTGGTCTGAGCATCACCTGAAAAGTAGCAGCAGGAGCTGTTGTCTTCTTGGAAAGCCCATGAGCCGGAGACAGTGGTAACACCCAGGCTGGAGGGTCAACCACATCCAAGGAGAGAGGGTCCAAGAGCAGCTCCACCACCCCTGGGCAGGCAAGGTGCCACTGAGAGGGACCCAGCAGAAGAGTGGTTGCACTTTCACTTTTGCCTTGTGTTTAGGCTGTCGGTAGAAGTGGGCTTGAAAAAAATACAAAAACAATGTGAGTTGTTTTTCTCCATTAATCAGTGCATTCTTTTTTTTTTTCAGCTGCTTGGCTTCATTACATTTGTTTGTCTTTCCCTCTCCAACTGAGCAGGGGGATCTGATTTTCCTGAATTTGGCTGAAGAGACAAATTAAAGTTTTCTTTGTTTATAATCAAAGCAGGAGTGATTATTTGAACATTTTGATGGAATCACATAGTATTTTAAGAGTCTGTAGAAAGACAGGAAAGGTGGTGGGAAGTCATCGGACTCTATTTTCTTTAAAACTGTGTGGATGGTTTTAACAAAGCGAACCCACGATGTCTGTAGAGTTTCACCAAATGGCCTGGGAACTGATGGCAAATTTGTGAAAACATGCTGGAAATGTTTTGTTGATATTCCTGCTGACATTAGGGGCAGATCCTGCATGTCACCACAAATATTTGGCAGTGGAGAAAACCAGAGATTTTGTTCAGCTCTGTTTGGAATCAGATAGCAAATTGATCTTGGAGGCTCTCCCTGGAACTCTTCATATTTTTGGAAAACAAAAGATTTTCAGAGGAAGCCCTGTTTTTATTATGCATGAGATTGTTATGGGAGGAGAAAAGGGAGTCTGTGACTTACACAAAAGAAGAGGGGAATTGGAGCTTTTGCTGGAATTGAACAGATTATTCCTGGCCTTAGCTTTGTGTACTTTTCCCCAGGAACATGGATTTTTATGTGAGAAAAGATTATTTCTGAATTATTTATTATTTATTTATTTATTATTCCACCTTCACTGCCTCATACAATGGGAGATCAGTTAGCTGTGGGGTCACAGTAAATGGTCCTGGCAGGAGCTGAGGGAAGGGAGTATGCCCAGAGCACACCGCAGCGCTGGGAAACGCTGCTGTGGTGGGATGGGACTCTCCGTCAGCTAAGACAGGGCACATGGTCCTTTCTGGCAGGACTCAGCCACCCTTTGTCTCCCTTGCTCTGCTCTTGCTCCAAGTGGATGATTAGGCACAGAGAGTCCTGACTGCTCCTTTTGATCCACCATCTACATGACCTGGATGAAATCCCAGACCCAAAGAATTTTTTCCCTTAACTCCCGCCAATACTTCACCTCATCTTCCAGTAAGTGACGGTGTGTCCTTTGCGGCAGCAAGGGTAGTGTCCTTGCTCACTGTGGCGGTATTATCTCCCCATCTTCTAGGCTTCCTGCCTTGTTTGTTGGGAAGAGAGCAGGAGAACACTGGGAGGAAATATCTCAGTGCTATTTTCACTCTCTGGCCTAAAGAGAAACCCAGAAAAGCCTGGGGCTCAACAACATGACCTGCCCTCCCCCCCAGACACCACACGTTTCTGTGTGAAAGCTCAGCTATGAAGTAGCAAAATTTCCCAGAGGTGACAAGGAAGGACCTTTTGAGGTACCATGCTGTGTACACTTGTATGGGTTGGTGGATTCCAGATGAAGCAAAGAAAAACTCTCCATGGGAAGCTTCTGACTTCACAGATTGCTCAAATGCTACCCATGTTTGGCACAGGGCTAGATGTGATAAACTAGACTCATACAGCGACTCAAGGAAAAAACAACAGGGGAATGTGGCAAGCTGTCAGTTTTGTGGTCTGAACCTCACAGGAAGGACATGCTTTCAAATCAGACCTCAGCTGTAACAGCTAGGCTGAAGTAGAAGGAAAAGCAGAAGAGGCTTCTTCTTGCATTTCCTTCAAGTTATTTCAAGACTGCCACTTTTGCTCTCCTGCCACAAGGAAAGGCTGACCTGTTGGTCCCACTGCTATTCAAACCAGCTCCGTGTCCCCAGACATGGTCCCACCATGCATCCAGCCACTAGTTCTGCCTGGAGCAGGGCTGTGTATTCCTGGCAACTGCATTCTGTGGTCTTACTCTGACTTACCCTGCTTTATCTGGAGGGGTTCACGAGGTGGATGTGAGACAAGTCACCCTGCCATGAAAAAGGAGCAGTCATGCTCAGAGAGGAGCTCAGCTTGAGTGCCATCATCTGGTCTTCAGCGTGGGGCCCAAGTGATTGAGGACTGATTGGAAAAAATCCAGCAGAGACCAGCAACAGGGCTGAAAGACCAGGGGAGGAGAGAGAGAGAGAGAGAACTGGGGCTGGTCAGGGTAGAAACAGATGTCAAATATGTAAAAGGCTGTTGGAGAGGGGCAGGGAATAAATGATTCTCCCCATCTGTGGGGGATATGAGAAGAAGTTGCAGGCTTATATTTCAGTAAGAAATCCTAAGTAAAAACTTTCTAATTATAAAAACAGCTCACGGTGGAGAAGGCAACAGATCCATTATGGGCACTGGAATAATCTATTAGTATAACTAAACTTGTTGTTTACTTCCAGAAAAATGTTGGAAACTATTCTTTTAAAAAAGTCTTTTTCATAACTCACAGCAAATCTCCCTCAAGTAAACATCCTTTCCAATCTTCATATATCTGCTGCCTCTTCCACGGCTCCTCCCGGGCAGTGATGAATGTAACAGAGTAGTGGGGGGGTAGGAAACACAGATAAATATTTTGTAAGTAATGTACTATATATATTGGGCACAGATAGAAATAGCATTGTGCTCTTTCTGTTTTCATTCTTACCAGTGCAAATCAGGAAAAAATCCAGCCACCAAACACTTTTTACATGTAAAAATGGAGAAAGTGAGTGGTGAATGAATGTGTCGTGGAGAGTCGAATGTGAATTTTTTGGTAAGCCAGCATCTTTGTTTTATTATCTAGTCATGCTTCTGTGCAAGAAGACTGAGTCCAGTCATTATATGCATTTTTCTCAAAAGCCAACACTGTTATGGGATATACTGGAGACAGTGTGGGTGGAGCACAATAGTATTAAAAAATAAAGCGATGTCTCCTTTTTTGTTTTCCTGTATAAGAACAAATCATTTATTCCCCACTGGA
Organism: Nycticryphes semicollaris; assembly: GCA_013400055.1. Lineage (NCBI taxonomy): Eukaryota > Metazoa > Chordata > Aves > Charadriiformes > Rostratulidae > Nycticryphes > Nycticryphes semicollaris. The sequence continues at coordinate 210,788 of VXBJ01003386.1, forward strand.
TTTCATGAGTGTGTTATTTACCACTGTTTACTGTAACTAGCTTCCTATTATTACAAAAGTTGGCAGAGGGAGCGTGGGTCTGTAGCTTGCCCAGTTGCATTCCATTTTCTTCCTGCCAAAAATTAAAAAATGGGTTTTCCATGCACCTATCACATGTAGGAATATATTTAACCACATTTCTTTCTCCTACAGATGCCAGCCTCATTGTCAGAGAGTTGTCAGGAATATGCCTGACTCTTTCTCTCTGATGGGCACCCTATGACCACCCAGAGGAGAGGGCTGCAGTAATGTGTCGCAAAACCCAACCTAATTTGAACCTGGTTAACGACCTACTACACACAACAGCACTTAACTCGGCCTGAGCTGATCTATCCCAAGGAGAAGGTAACCAGATATCTCTGAGCAACACTTCATCACTTCTACATAAACACGCTTCTCAGGGGGTCTCTGCCAGGTGGATTTGTCCAGCCTTCCCCAGAAAGTGTTGCCCAATGCCACGCCAGTGGGAAGGTGTGCCTGAGCAGTGGGAAAAGCACCACACAACCCATGCCTTTGCTTCCCCAGGTTTGCAAGGGCTGGGATTGCACCTGATGATAGCATGCCCAAGTGTGGCCATAGAAGAAAACGTGTGAGAGAGAGCAGATTCAGGGAAACAGCCCCAGAGGCACAAGATTAGCCCCATGCTGGGCACAGGACTACCTTCCTTGGGCTTCTCCAAACACCACTGGAGCTACATGAACACGCTGCAGAAAAAGGACTCGTTGGTCTGGGTCATCTCTCCGAGAAGGATGAGCCACGTGGTGCTCAGCAGAGTTGAGCTGCATGTGTTTGCACTGGAGAATCTGTTCCGGGTTTCTGTTTTACATTTCTAAGAGGCCGGTGCCCTTTGTAAACAGAGGGGCTGAGTAAGACACAGGAAGAGCTGTTCTGCCTGTGAGAGCACTGGCCCAATAAATGGATATATATTTAACTCTCTGCTTGGTGTTATTTTCTCTCTGCTTCGGCAAACAATATTCTGCCCGCTCCCTAGTCCTAATCAAACTGCAGGGTACTAATAAATCAAATCCAAACTAATAAAACACATTTCGTCAGTATTAATCCTCTTAAAGTTATCAGGTTTTCACATCCCTAGATAGGAGTAGTACCGTCTGACATAAAGTTGAGAGATAAAAGTAGGATAAAAGAACCATTACCATACAACAGCATTAAGACAAAAATATAATTGCAAAGGCTGAACTTGATTATTATTTAAAACATGTGTTGGGTGGAGGCACCAGCCGGCAGGAAGCATCTGATGCTGATGAACCCACACAACCTCAGCATGAGTGACTTTTGAGTATGAATGTAAAAGATTTATTAATTTCATTTTTTAAGATGTTCTATTTGTTTTGAAAACATTTGGGGTTGCAAAACACATGAATCCTGTAACTATTTCCATAAAGCCTGGAACAGTGGAACAACATTAGAGGGGATGGGGGTGGGGAACTTCGGTATATTTTTTTTTCTGGGAAGAATTTCCATTAAAATTAAATCTAGTTTAATTATAGCTCCTCAGCAGTGAGTATGTGATTTCTGATTATGTCCCTGGTGGATGCTCAGGTTGGTACTGCTGTGGTTGGATTGAGGTCTGCTCCATTTCATTACTTTTTCCTTGAAGAGAAACCTCGCTGGTATTCGTGGAAACCATGTGTCAGTTTGTGCAGCGTGTCATTATGCATTATCATATCATCCAGTTTAAAAAACATTGCATTGTTGCTTCTGGTTGGATTCTCTTTATGTGAAATACAGATGGCATTATTCTAGGTAATTCTCATTCTTAATTCCAGCCCTCAAGCCAATCAAATGAAGAGAAAATTGTAGATGGATATGAACTAATTTCTTGGTATATATCCAAAACCCACAAATAATTAGAGATGGGAGGAGCTCAAAAGCTCTGTAGATTTGGTTTGGACACACATTCAAGCTTGACTTGTGCAAAGCTGTAGGGGAACCTCCATAATTAAGGTTGTGCTCCATTACACTGGTGTAAACAAAGTCAATGGTTACACCAGGGAAAGAGAGAGTTCAGAAAATGACCCCCTGGCTGAAGATCTCAGGAGAAAAGATTTTTTTTTTTTTTCTTTTGTGAGATTTCTATTACTTCCTGTTTCTGGTCAGGTTCAGGTCAAGAACAGCTTTCTCACAGTGCTGGGGCACTGGTGTTCCCATCCCCGACGGACCAGGAAGCACTGGGAAGCATGGAAATAAAGCCCAGACAGCCTTTCACAGTGCAGGAAAGCGCTGCTTTGGGTTGGGTCGGAGCAACGGGCAAAGGTCGATTTTTATTTTGTCTGAACTGGTTCCTCTGTCCGAAGCAGCAGAATGGAAATAACAGTGTGGGACAGGAGACTGCAGTAACGGGTCTGAGCCACCTCACCTTCATGCCATGACCTTGAGATTGGAAACATGTCTCATGTGCAAACGACAGTAACGCTGCTTCTTTCCTATTTGTCAGCAGAGAGTGTCCCCAGTTTTGCTTTTGATAATAAAGACAGTTTGCGACCCATAGCTGCTGCTCACCACCACCACCACGTGATACCACAGCATGACCAAACTCAACAGAGAAAACCCAAGCAGGTGACGTGCCTGCAATTCTCTGCACCCCAGGCTCAACGCTCAGCCAAAGACAACCTCCTGGAACGTCTCCCTCTCTTTCTACAACTAAAGTGAAGGGAAAGGCTCCCAGATATGGGAACAGCAATGCTCACAACATCAAATTCAACTAGCCACCTACACCAAACTGTGTTGTAGTGACTTATCTAGAACTCCGTACAGTTATTGCAACATGAAAGCATCATCGTAGCTTAGCTAATAACCTGGCCTCCTCTTGCTTCAGAGACCTCCCCCATCCAGCAGACATCAAAGGCTACAGTTGCTGTTCAGGGACACCCAACACTTTGCTGCAAAGGCAGGGGACACGAGCAATATAGAAGTGTAAAAGAGCTTCATCTGAGCTTACAGCTCAGCCCTTCCTAGAAGTCTGCTTTAGAGACCCGCGTTCTCTGTCTTCCTACCACTTTTCAGAAGCCTTGTCACTACTGCTGCAGCAACAAAGAGCAAAACCAGCTCAAATTTGTGTATTAGCAGGCAAATTCTACTGCTTGCAAGGTAAAAATACAGGATGAGTGAGTTTTTTGTATGCCATCAGCTGCTCTGCTCAGACTTGCAGTTGGGATAACTTGGCAAAGAAGGGTTTTCTGTTGAGCATTGCAGGAGCCTAGAGAAATAGTGTTAGAAAGGGGTCCTTTCATCTAAGGAAATAACCAAAACCACTGATGATCAGTCTGTGTGAATCTCTCTTATGTCTGAGTAAGATGCAGCATCAAACCCTGACATTGATGTGGTAGTTGCCCTAGAAAATAGAAACAAAAAAAACCCCAAACAAAACAGCATTTTAAAACAAAGACAGCTGGATTGACAGCGACCTACACAGGCAGCTGTGGCCAGCAGTGACACTGATTGAGGCAGACTTCTCTAAACTGGTGACAGACTCTGAATGCCAGATCCCACAATCAGTTCTAAATGACACAAGATACAGCTCTATGTAGCTGATGTGATTAGGGAACTTTCTGTTACAGTAGGAATATATGAAAACGTTAGATGCATTGTTGGCCTCCAAATATTTTTCCTTCTTGATCCGTCAGACAAGGGTTTGGTGAAAAGATATCTAACTTTAAATGGGAAACATCTCCCTGAATCTTTCCAGGGAAAATTTGCACTTAAACAAAGAGTAGTTATTCAGCTTCAGCCACTGGGGAAATGCAGCATCGCCATGCAGAGGCTGCCTTTGGAAGGTTCCATAGCTCCCTCTTTGTTGTGTTCATTCAGCTTTCATTTTTTCATTCTCATTAGAAAATGTTGTTGGTTTTTGGTTTTGTTTTTTTGTTTTTGTTTTTGTTTTTTTTTTTACCCATTCTCAACAGAAGGGCAGAAACCAGACTTCTGATGCCGCTGAGGATTCTGCCACACAAAAGGTAATGCAAATGGTACCAGTGCTTTCTGCTGGTTGGAGTATCAGAGTCCCAAGCTTCAAAGGAGCTTGAGGACCCCTGTGGTATAGGAATTCCCAAAATTTTGAGATAATTTCTAACCCTTCAAACCAGGGTTGCGTAGGTACTAGGTACAGAGGCTCTTTGAGCACTTGTCCACAAATATTTCAGTGTAGCTCACAACCTGTGGACAGTCTTCAGGATAAATGCCTACAGGGCCAGTGACTTTGCTCTGCACACCTTTACAGTCCCTGTAGAGTGGCCTCTACCATGTCCCAATGCTGTCTAACACTGTCAGATGGTCCTAAGTGTGGGCCAGCAATAATTCTGTACTTTTTTTCCCCAAAACCTCATCCAAGCACCCTGTAATGGGGTGGTAAGAAGTGTGGCCATGGGAATTTTAATCTCTGAAGGCATTCTAGGGTCTCTTAAGAAGGTTATGAAAGATCTGATTTTTAAAGAAACAGTATTGTTGGGTCCTTTGTGGCCTGTAGCAATCAGAACCTACAACCGCATTAGAACTAGAGATTTCAGCCACGGTGCTGTTGGGAGCAACTCACATCCAGATCTCCGAGGACAGATTTGAGATGCCAGAGATGTCTTTCTTCTAGTTCTATTGCAACTATCTCACAACTTAAACAGTTTGCCAGCAAACAGTTTTGCTGAGTGTATCAGTGTTGGAGGAGATGACGCGTGGAACAGTTTGTCTGTTCCACAGCCTGTCTTCACCCCGGTTCCATCAAATGCCTTCTAATTCTTATTAGGAGGCTTACATCATTCCCTACGTCATCCATCCTACTTGCAAAATAGTCATGTTTTCTAGTGGACATTACTCAATGAAGTAGCCTCCTCCTCTTCAGTTTTCTTACGGCTTCAGAAATTTTTAGCAAGGTCCAGGCCACAGCGCTCTTCTACTTACTCAGACTGAGGCCAAAGATTCTTTCTGGATTCATTATGAATTCACATTTAGCCTATTAGCTGATCCACAGTCAGATAATTGACAGAGTATGTGTTCACCTTTCTATTTGCAAGGTCTCTGTATCAACAAAGAATCCCTGGTTGCATCACACAATTCAATGGGACAATGCTGGGTTCCATACAGGCAAGAATAAGCCTGTGTCTACATTGATTTCTAACAGTAAGAAATCTCATCAGCTGCTTCCATGAGCAACTTGAGATGTGGCTGAGGACATGAGGAGGCTCACTGACCTCATGGCAACATGTCCTGGTGCCACACTGTCTGCCTGACTGCAGTTTGCATCTATATGAGTTTACTCAAGATCAGTGCATCTATCCAAAGTGCATGGGAGAAACCATCTGCTCAGTTGCTTCTGCTTCCTCCATCCTTCCTTTTCTCCAGAGTTCAATTTATTGGTTGGGTCAGCCTTAAGCCAGAGTTTCCCCTTTTTATGCCACTCTATGCCAAGATGCAGACACAGACATCTCCATTCAAAATCGGAAATTTCCTCATAACTGCTTCAGAAACCAAGGACTATGACTTCAAGGGACCCACACAAAGATGCTGGCCTGCAGAGCAATTTCAGTAATAGACAGAACTTTGTTATCCCTTTGTCAGTCTTGGTGTTCAGTCAGTGGCTGATGATGCTACTGAGGAAGCCTTAGCAGACCTCCTCACCAGAAAAACTCGGCAAACTTCTTACCAACAATGACCTCTACAATGTCTCCTGCAGACTCAGTTCCCAACATTAGACCAACCTGCAGCACTCAGCTAGCAAATATGGAACACGTGGCTGCAAAAGACACCTGGAACATGGGATAGTCCCAAGCCTCTCCCAAAACCATAGTGCCCCTTGGGAAGGTCGCCTGAGTTTGGTTGGAAGCACCGGATTCTAATAAACTCTCTGTCTGCTTCATTTACTACAAGGAGAAGGCCATCCAGATGTCTCTCTGATTAAAGGAGTTCTCAGGGTCCTCTTTGTCAACTTGTTTACCCCTTGTTTATCTTTTTTTTTCTTTCTTTCTCCCAGGAACCCCATTCCAACTGCTTGGATCTGATACAGGACAGAGCTGCTTCAATTAATACCAGCAGAGCTCTGCTCACTCAATACGGCGCAGACATGATGATACATAACGGGCAAAAGGATGAGCATCTTGTAAATGCGTGAGCGATATTGTCAGCATTTCAAGGAAGTTGTACACACACATCTACTTAGTTAATAATGAGACGTGCACACCTTCTGTGCACCTCGCTGAACACACATTTAAACATATGGCTGCTGAGATAGAATATATCCTGCCAGCCTTTTTTTCTTAATTAAAGTTATGCGAGTTATGAAATACTTTCCTTTATATTAAGCTCCTATTCCTGTGGAGAAATTTCTATTTGTTTTTATCTCATTTGAGCTTCAAGGTTAATCTTAGTTTAAGAATCTCGCTCGCTGTGATAGCAACCTCGCCGCGCTTCAAGTCTGATCTGTGCGCGTGGGAGTGCGCGCAGCCTTTTGTTCCATGCTGAGGTGGGATGCAGCATCCTGCGTGTACTGGTCTGTCTGCCAGGCATTAGCAATAGGTGTAGGTGACTGTGAAAATGGTACACGAAGGATATTTTTCTGCATCCAATTTAGGGCCATAAAAACACAACCAAAGGGGCAGAATTCGTTATCTTCTTTTTTGCAGGACAAGGCAAATGTGAGGTACTTCACTCTCTGATCTACTGCAGATGGGAATTTAATTCTGGAATCCTTGATATATATTTACTTATTTTGTTATATGACAGCAGCAAGTGATAATTTATTCCAGCATGACAAGAGACATTAATAAAGGGGAAAGAATAAAGAGCAAGGCATTTAGATCAAATTAATATACATGAAATAAAACAATAAAAATCCCTGCTTTATCTACAAATAAACTTTTTATGTCCTGTATACTTTATGATGATTCTCATGTCACATCTTACATATGTATTGGACAAATATAGTAGCAATACTTAAATAACTGTTCACAGTTATAGGCACTAAAATGAATGTCTGAATTATTTACACAAGTCCATCTTCCCTTGGACCTTTGATTCTGCAGTAATTTAGGATAATGGCTCAGCTCTTTCCTTTTATCAGCATTATATTTTTGAAAAAGCTGTTCTCTTTCCTCTTCTCTTTCAGGATATGTAATGAGCAACGTTTTATGGAAGGATAAAAAGCCACTTTTAAATACTGCCATGGCTGGCCACCACCTTCTTTTTCTCTCTTCTTCAAAAGTACTATGGTATTTCTTACTCTCTCTATCTCCTGTCAAATTCTGCTTTCCTTTCCATGCATATTTCTCCTGACTCCCATCTCAACCTCTCCATTGGCTTTTCCTTTTTCAACTCTATTCCTTATGCTGTCTCTCATGATAATCCATTGCCTACACATAGAATCACAGAATGGTCCAGGCCGGAAGGGACCTCTAGGTCACCTAGTCCGACCTCCCTGTGGTCAGCAGGGACACCCGCAATATAATTGCTTCAGCTCCCTCCTCATTTATTCTGTTAAGTCTTAAATGGCTAGCCACCAGGTTCTCTTTATATGCTTCAATTCCATGTTAAAATCATAGTCATGTAATGCTCTGGGTGGGGAAAAAAAGTTCTATGCTGCTGTAAGGGCTCTGTCTTGAAAATATCCCCTCACATAATAGACTCAAACCCAAACTCACTGAAATTCTTGTAAAATTCCTCTGGACTTCCATGTGTGGCACAAGCGGACCCAGCATAATGTTTTGTCTCTGTGACACAGAGAAGGATGAGTGACTCGTGGAGAAAGTTAGCCCATGGTAAGAGAACGACATGTGCACATTAACAGTTTTGGCTGCTGTTAGTCAAAGCTTTTGACAGCAGAGCAATTTGGTCTCACGGCTTGTGCTTTGAGAAGCAACAATCTCCAGCACCTGAAAATCTCAGCCCTCCAGTGACCTCATGTTTTGACTGCAGCACTTCCTCCTCCCTTAACGTATTGGAGTACAAGCTACCTTAAAACTGGGGTGTTATTTATTAAGAATTTTTCTAAAGCAAGACAACATTTGAGAGCCAAAATGTGAGCTCTTTCTTATAAATAAAAAAAAGCTCTTTCTGCCTTTATAGGGAGGGTGTGATTCATTGTGCCCATTGTATAACCCCATTTAACCATCAAAAATGTTGCTGAGAACTAAAAGATAAAATATAGATCTGCCGTTCATTTTTTCCCCCACTTGATCTTTTGTGTTTGATCATAAATGCACATTGTGAAAAGATGTCTTATACCTCCAAGCTAAACACTGTTTGCTACTCATTAGTGATTTATAAATGATATTTTCTCCCTGGTGACATATCTTTTGATATGATTCTCTAATAATAACATCCACCAATATTAAAATAAGAACATCCCCATGTATTGTGATCACCTTCAACCACATTTCCTCACTAAAATTAAATTTTAGCACACCAACTGATATTGTATGCATATATTTGTCTACCATCATTATAAATCTCCTAAGGGTCTCTATAAAATGATAGTTTTGCCTCTTTGCAGTAATTCTACCTAATGCTCCAAAGCAAGAAACTAATTACATGCTGACTTTTCACTAACTTTGATCTTTCAAAACCCGTACTCTGAAGTTTCTATAGGTAATCATATAATTACAATACACTAAGTGGGATGAAATTAGCCATCAACTTTTTTTTTCTCTAAATAGCGTTTCTCTAATTTTTTCTGGTTTTACAAATAAACATTTAATTTTAAAGTATTAAACAATCAGTTTTTTGCTATTTATGGTATCCCAAAACACAAGTTTTCGTATATAGGAGTTCAAAATAAAGTCTAATTACATGCACTAATATTTCTAATGAATGTCTTATTCTAACACAAAGAGTTTCAGTGGAAGGGGCTATGCTAAGAATTCTTGAAAAATATGTTTAAGGAAGGCCAAGGATAAACGATAGTGGTGTTAGGAAATTACTGAGATTTCTCAAGGGAATCTTTGAGTCTCTCGAAAAAATTACCTCATTTGTATTTTCCCAATGAATTGGTATGATATTTCCTGTAAGAAAAATTGAAAACAATTGTTGCTTTCAGTTGAACTCTATGGCTATAGGAAAAAAAATACCTTGGATTTCCTCTTTGAAAAATATAAGTTTAGCTGACTTTTATTTTCAAGCGTAATTGTAAGAAAGTTTGATTTTTTTAAAGAAAACAAATATCACAGCCTTCTTAGACAACAGAGACATAACTGTGCAGTTTGATGTTTTTTTCCCTTCATACTTTCAACCTGCTATTTTAGCTCAGCAGTAAAACCATACAATCTTCCCATCTGAAATGCCTTGGCCTCCTCCCTGTACTTCTTGCACACAAATGAAGACAAATATGAATTCCAACATGCACAAAGACGACCTGCCTCTGCCTCTGCCTCTCATCAGCGTCTGCACTTGCATTTCCTCACTTGCAGGTGTCCCCCTGGCTGCCGTGGGGTCAGGCTCACACCCCAGAGGAGGCAACGAGGAGCTGAATTAACTGTCTTTTGTGACTCCATCCAATTTATTCCACACTGCAAGGAAGGGACATCTCAGCACGAGGAAGGGTGGCAAAACACAGCCCTGTGTGAAAACACCTCTCCCTGGACGAACACTTCAAATGAAAGGCCATTTCCAAGAGGGTGCCTTGGCAGCATCTGTGTGCTGGGAGTGGAAGACAGATGTGATATGGTAAATATCAAACCACATCTGCAGTTCCTGAGGCAAGTGGTGGCCATAGGGCCATGCTGTGGGATGAAGCCCCATGCCACAGCACAGAGAACTTGGTGCTCTGTGTTCAGCAAGGTAGGAGATGCAGCATTTGTCCTTTCCTTGCCTTTCTTCTGCCCTTACTGGCTCCCAGGAGCCCAGCCCTGAGACTGAAACACTTCCTACCTCAACACACAGCCTAAGTCATCGCAAAGACTTGGGAGGACTGGAATGTCCCCGTGGTCTTGTGTGGCTGTGCCACACACCACCAGCCTGGGGTGGCTTTGCAGATGACTCAGCAATGCCAAAAGGAACCATGTTGTTGGTGAAACAGGCCTCTACCTTTGCTCCATCCCATCTGTGCACCTTGTTTGTCTAATAACATTCAAAACCGCAGAAAAATCTGAACACCACATTCACTTTAAAGCTGAATAAACAAAATTTGTTTTGACTTATCATCAATCATGCCATGTGATCACAGGGCATATTGTGTGCAAACGGCAGTTGTTTTATCTGGATCTTCAACCTTTAAAAAATTCAAAACAGTAAAGTTGTTTATTTGACACCGGTCCTGACCCCCAGACTTTAGCGCTGCATTCTGACAAAGTGAAAGAAAGAAAACACATTTTGCTTCTTCACTGCTGTGGCATAAAGGAAACCTGACTTCTCGGGAGACTTTTGACACATTCCTTGCATTTGAAATGTACCAATAGGAACTTTATCTCATTCTTTTTTATTTTTCTAGAAACTAGAGGAAGAAAGGTGTTTACATGGTATTGCACATGGTAGCAACTCTCATTATGAGGATCTGCAGACACACAGTGTGTGCATTTAGCTTTGGGAATTGCATTACTTAAGAGCCCTGTGGTTAGAAAGATGAATTCAGACAGACAATAAGGAATAACAGTTTGAAAGCCATACTCATAAGCCGCTTGCACAGATCCGGTTAACAAATGATAGGCTTGCAAATATTTTTTTCGTGAACGAACTTGAAAACTCATTCCAAACTATTCTTGAAAAAACACAGTCTTTTCCCTCCCTTTGTTTCCTCCATCAATAAATAGATGTGAAGAGATCACAACACAGTACCTGTGTCTCATTTTGTGTTTACAGGTGCATCTGTGTCTCTCTGGTGGAGAAAGAGCGTATTTTTGTCTTCAACTACCAGGAATGACAGAGCTCCTAGAAAGGTTGCAGATGACTGAATAATATGTAACCATTAAGTATGATAACGAAAGTTTCCTTCTTTTTTTAAACCTCTAAAATTAACATCACGATTCTCATCTAAGAATGAATAGCAGTCATACATCAGGAACACCTAAAGCTTTCACTCCACTCCGTGCAGGCAGTTTTGTGAACTTCACCATCCTGAAGACAAGCTTTCAAATTCATCGAGTGGCCCTGAAAAAAACTTGAACGGTTTCTGCTGTTTAGCTGCTGTGCCATAAGGGAAAATTGACTTCTGGAGAGCTATTTGACTTACCCCTTCTGTATGACAGGAGAAGGACCAGGACTGATTTCTTCTCCAGACTTCCTATTTTATCTTGGATAAGTCTATTCAATTTTGTTTCCTCACATTTTAAAGATGATAAAAAGTAATAATTAACTTCCAAATAAAGATGGTGTGATACTATCTAGTGTAATGTTTTTAAAGTGGCTTGAAGTCCCCTGTTACAGGAATATAAGAGCTACCTTAAACGTTCTCAAGGAAAAGCTTGCTGGGGTAAGTAATGTCTTTTATTGGATCAACTGATATATTTGAAAAAAATAGACCTGCTTTTGGGCACATGCAGTTTTGCTGCTTCCGTTTCAGCTCTGAAGAAGAACCCATATAACCACATCTGTTGGTCTAATGAGGGATATTACATACAAACCTAACTGTCTTCCAAGTCTGGACCATGTAAACTTCAACAAACCTGTTTCTGCAATGTAAATAATCTGTGCTAGGGTCTGTGCAATCTCATGGACTGTCTCTAGGAGCAACCAGTGTTGGACAATTTGGAGGCACGTGGACTAGTGCTTATGTGGCATTCAATGCAGAATAACTGGCTTATCAAAGCTTTCTACTTCCTACCCCAGTGAATAGTCCACCTATTTTCCTTCTACTTGATCTTTCCCCTCACTTTTTAAAGTTGATGCTCACTTGCTTTTCAAATTCTTATGCATGGTTCCCTCTTAATTTCATTTACCAGGGTTTACCAGGTTGAAGTCCCTGGGAATTAACAATGTTAACCAGTTGGCACAAATATCCTCTTGAAATCATTGGTATAATCCCACTGATTTATCTTGGTGCTCTCTCTTCAGCTACTGTATTGAGTGACCTCCACAGAAATGCAGACCATCCACAGTAAGCGTATTGATGGAACTTCATCCAACGGGGTAAGGAGTGAAGTTAATTATGAAACAGAAAGGGGGAAAAAAGAAAGAAAAAGAAAACAAACCTAATTCCCTCAAGACCAAGAGTCTTAATGTCTTCTTTCCTTCTTTTGTGCTGTCCCTGGGAGGCAGGGAAGAAGTGAAGCTGTGGAAGATGAGTTTATTTCTGCCATAAGTTGGAAGAAGCTCTATGCAAGATAATGACACGCTGTTGGTGTAAGTTGGGTCAGGATCAGGTCAGACTCACAGAGAGCCTCCATTCCTCCTCCCCACAGATTGGTGTGCAGCTAATTGTATTTGGATGAATAATTCTAATAAAGATGTGACCTTTAATGCCAATTGGTGGTTTTAATTCTGATTCATAATCAGTCACCTCAGTGTGATCCCTTCTCATGTGTGAGCAGCAGTGAGGCCACTGTGCATATTTACACACAAAAAACAAATATGGGCCCAGGGAGGCATCCCATGGGGTGAATGCATATATTGCAGATCTTAAAAAGAGATTTGTACATTACTGGATTCTGAAGCGAATAAAAGTGCATAAATTCCTAGGAATCAAAGATAAGTCAAAGGGAAAAAAAGGCATTCACAAGTAGAAAGCAACCCCCATAGCTCATGAATAGCCTAATTATGAGAGAGCCCCACAGGCAAATGCAAAGTTACCAACACAATTGCCTTTAGAGCTCACAGAGGGGTCAGATGCTACCCTTAGAATATTATCTTCTGTAGCTCAGCACCTGGGTCCTGTACTTTACAGTGCCATTCAAAAATCACACCAAGGGACAGTCCGAGGAGGTAAGAGCTGACAGAAACTCAACATGGATGTTGCTGTAATGCTTATACATTGGAGGATCAAATCTCACTGTGAAGCTTCTCTTAAAACAAACGCTCAAAATTGGTACAACTTCTCTTCCTGAAATTCTCTATGACATCCATAGGTAAAAGGCTCCTTGTGTCCTTCAGCACATGGCAATGGTGAGAGGCACAGAGTCGACAGCATCGAGTGGCAGGAAGATTTTGTGATGCTGGAGGTGCCACCTTCCTGCCAAGACACCAACCCCTGTTTTTTCTCAATTTTGTGAAAGCAGAAACAAATTTTATCTGCCAACTATCATACAGCAGAAAGCACACATTCATTCTGGAGTCAAGAGTATACTTGGAACTGTAGTGACAATTTCATTTCTTGGCCAAATGTATTTCAGCAAAATTTGTAACGTACTCCCCTAACCTGTCTGGAGTCAATGATATGCAAGAAATAGGCATAGAAGTGAAGGGTGCTGAAGAAAGGTGCCCACACAGAGAGACTTTGGCTCAGAAGGAAAAGAACAAGAAATAAGCTTTTACAATACTAAGAACAAGTACCACCTGCTAATTCAAGGTACAATACTGTCTTTTTAAATCCTTCTCTCATTTAGTTATCACATGTATATTCATGTGCTTAAAGGATATAGGTACACTTGCATTTCGCATATTTCTACCTTGCTTCAGATACTGCTCTTTGACTGAGACTATGAACATCTAACTTATACCCTGCCCTGCATTCATGAATGAGAACTCCCGTCTACACCTGAGTCCCTTGCATGCTGGTGTGTAGCAGGTATGTCTCCAACACTGGAGTGGATAAAGGACAGAGGTGCTTTTTGATCTGCCCCAATCAGTGGTCTGAGCCCTCTTTAAGGGACTGTAACCTCTCGGAGCCAAATACACTCGAGATTACGAGAAGCTCAATGTTCGGTTCATCTCTATCATACTCAAGGGGCAAGGCAGGAGCACGCTGACGTTACTCTGTGATCCGTGAAGAGGCAGAGGGCTGTCCTGGGATCCACTGTGGTACTGATCGTGTCTTTTTTATATCACAGTAGAAATGTTGCTCTGGATTAGCGGTTCGTTAGAAGGTCAAGATGGAAGGATGGGAAAAGACAGAAGAAAAACCTTATCAGTTGAAAATGGAGTTTGCTAAGCTTCTGTACAGTACAATGTCATGCATTTTTCTGCAATAGCAGGCTGGAGATCTCTGCTCCATGGTCCTAGAATTCCTAAACATAAAGTTATCTCTTTATTTTTACTTAATAAAGAATAACCATTTATTCTATTAGACTATAGCCTGTTTTCTTCATATGGTTTTGAAACAGGCAGTTTAATCGGATTCAGAATTCATTTCTCTCAGAGAGAATCTAGACTGAGTCAGTGGTTTTAACTAAAATAATATTTTGTTAGACTCTAATACGATGTTAATACCCATATGAGACAGGGTAATACCATTCAGTGTTCATCTTAATTAACTAACATTAACTATCATTAGACTTTTATATGGTACAATGCACATTACTCCATAACTTCACCACAGATCACATACAGCTAGATTATAATGCATAATATCAATCATGGTTTTCTCCAGGCTTTCCTAACACCTAGCTTTGATTTTAAAAGTTAAGGTCAATGTTAAGTGTTACACTTCAGCTGAAAAAGTTGAAATCAATGTTAATTAACAATGTTAATTAAATGTTAATCAGTTAAATGAAAGCATTTTTCATCCATTTCCCCGATAAATTGTGGTCAGGTAATCTTGCATGCATTGTTTCAGACGTCATATGAATATGCCATCACCCTTGGGATGACTAGGAGGGAAGTCCAAGACAACCATTCTTGCAAAGATAAAACAAATTGCTTATCTCAGTACAAAGGCAACGAAATTGCACTGGAAATCCAGACTCATGAATAGGAAATTAAAGGCACAGCAAGTCAATGCCACCACTTCTAATCTCGATGGTGACCTCAGCAGTGTCCTAAATCTGGGGGTTTAGAAGCATTTTGGGTGGCTGTGAGACGTCGGCTCCTCACCCAGCCATGTGGCAATGGGGTGCCTGTGCCTGACTCTATCAGAGGCAAGAATTACTAGAATAATCTTCACGTGCACTGAGGACATGTCTGGCCATATCAGCAGCCAGGCACAGACCAGACATTGGCACTCAGAGACTGCACTGCTCCAGCAAGTTTATGGAGCAGGGTCTCGTCGCTAAGTTCTGTGATGCTGAGCTGCAGCACAGCTTGAAGGATCCTACACACTGTCAGCGCCAGAACTGGTTTGCTGTCACCTAAATGCCAGTAGAATTCAAGACATGCGATTATGTCCAGGGAAAAAGCTAGCAAGAAGTAACTCATGTCCCACAGAGCTGTGATAACACAACAGGAAGGAACGGATGGAAGATGTGCAGTTGTGGCCGTTGCAAAGCAATGGGTACACACAAGTGGGCTAGATGTCCCAAAATGTAAAGAAAAAAAATAATCTGGTGGTTTTCACCATAAATCACACTTCTAGCACATCTACCTGTTTGGGTCTGGAACCTGACACACACACTGCCACACCAGCATCACTGAGTGGTAGCTGGTAGCACGCCTATAAATCACCCATTTGCTGCTTGTTATAAAGACGAACCCTTTTCTCTCAATCTACACATAAATCTAGCTGTCAAATTTCTAGAGCACTTGATGTCCACACATTAAACAATAATGTAGATAATGAATACTAGCAATTTGATTTGCCTGCGTTCTAGCATTCTCCTCTTGTTTCTGGGGGGTGGGCATTCGTTTTCTTGTGTTGCAACTAAATGCAGTGATTGCCTGCTGGGAAAAGAGGGATTTGCAGTTAGTTTAGTAAAAGAAACAATAGTGATTTTTTTTGTGACTGCAGGTCTTGTCTTTCGTACTGTGGAATTCAAAGCTGCGTGAGGCAACTATCAGCAGCTCATGGGCCAAAGTCGATGGGCCTGGGTAGCCCTGAATTATCCCAGTTTGGACATGACTTGAATCCAATCCTATAGCAGTGTGTTTTATGTTAGTTTTTACAAAATATTAGATGAATACTTGAAGTATACAGAATACTTGAAGTATACAACTGCCATATCATGAATTTATCATTTGAGCAGGCACAGTCTAATACACACTCCTAAAGCTCACAATAGTTTTCATTCAAGTTCAAAAATATTGTATATAGTATTGGACCTGATGTATATATATATAGATATATATGTATACAGCATATATATATAAATATCCACTGTTGTATATAATATATATGTATTACAGACTGGGAAATTTAAGCAAGACACAGTTCTTCAAATGTCTTAAAGATATTGCTTACAATTAATTGGATTTGAAATTTATGCTCCAGCTGGATTTCAGTCAAACCCACAGTCCCTTGCATGTTACTGAGATGGTTCTTTTGGCTGAGAACTAGAGATCTACCCTGTCATGTAGAAAATCTATTTAAAAAATAAAATAATAAAGCAGTGACATAACTGACTGTGGATATCAGCAATTTTGCATGCCAGTGGAAATCAATATTTACAGTGTGGTTCCACTCTGAAAAGAGTCCATATAAATATATTGTGCCCTCCTCATCAGATCTGCCTGGCCGTGTGTTCAGGAAGACAACTCCTGTTTCTGCTGATCAAGTATTATTCCTTCCCTTGTCTTTTCCTTCAATAAGTACTGAAAAGAAAATGCAAGTAAAGAAAATCTAGCACTTCTACAAATTCCCTGTGAGTGACAACTCTCTAGTAAGTCCATGACAGTAGTTCAGTTTGGCCTGATGTGAACATCAAATGAAACTTTGGCTCTATCTCTTCTCTGTGCTGGCTACTGGAAAAGAGGGTAAGAAGGCTATGTTGTACCCTCTGAAGAGCTTTGCATTGTCAGCTTTCTTTGCAGAAACTCTTTTGGCAGAGAAACCCAAATCTCCCTTCAAGGAGGATTTTAGCTGCCCATTGTTCCACACCCATAGGTGTTCTGCCATATGGCAGAATCTACAACATGGAAGTTGGGTCTCTCGTCCCTCATATATCCATCAGGAATGAGCTTAGAAGCCACCAGCAATTAGCCTGTTACTGGGAACTGTCTAAATCCCACCACTTTCAGGAAGACAAGCAACTTAATTTGAATTGCAAAGTGAGCTCTCCTCAGGAACTGCAGTCCCGAATGAAACGTTCAATCCCTTCCTTTCAAGATGGGAGAAACATTGGGAGGTCAAATATTAATTCTTTCCACCCACACCCGTCCTCCCTCAAAATTTATATGAGATATGGTTAAAGCCCTGAAATTTTTCCTGGTAGATTAGTGGCTAGAACCATGTCCTGGAGAGGAATCACCCCATATAGGTGAATACACAGATCTCTAAGAGCACATCCCACCTTTCAGCATAAATATTGCTTTAAAATGTACAGGCTTCCTCTCTTCTCCTGTAGTTCATGGACTAACCTTTTCATGGACTAAGTAATTATTGTTAAAGCTTGAGGTCAGTGAAGGCCAAAATTTGAACACCAGAGTAAGCATGAAACCAGGCTATGATGCTTGTATCCCACCACTATGAAGTAGACTTCCACTCCAGTCCACGTTCTGCTAAGTAACTCGTCGGTTTAGGTTATGTTTTCAAGGGATCAGATGATCTTCACAGCACAGCAGTTGAACTAGGGTCTGAACTTCAAATTTATGTTCATCTTGATTCTCTTTTTGCACTCCCCAGATACTCAATTAACTCCAGAAGAACTTCATAAGGTTTGAAAAGTCCTCTGTGATCCCAGAAGCCTCCTGATGCCAGCAGATAGTTTATTGGGAGTTAGGAGATAAAACTTCAGCTATATAATAAATTGAGGTTGAAAACAGTCAAAGTGTTTTGACGGACATGGCTATGATCATTATCTCCTTCCATTTACCTATCTCCATCTGCTGTGCTCTGAGAATTTGTACTTGCTCCATGGGCCAGATGAGCAGAAGAAATGGAACTTGTGGAAACCAGCAAGTCTTGGCACAAGATACAAGCTGGACTGCCAAACACTCTGACAACTTCTGGGTATGCCAAACTTTAAGAGACTTTATGTAGTCTCCTCTGAATTTCAGTGCTTCTACTGTTAAGCAACAGCTAATTGGGATCACAGAGAATAAAGCGTTGAACTAAGTCATGAAAGAGGCAGGTAAGAGTGTAAATCCTGGCTTAATTCATTGTTTTGCAAGCTTAGCAAAAAAAATTTCCACTTCTTCCTCCCCCCCTGCCTAGTGTCAAGAGACAGAACTCTCTCTCCCCACTTCTCTACCTTGGATACAGTGCCACCTTCTTCTGTGGCTTTGAGAGGCAGGAGACCTCACCCTTACTACTCTTAAATGCTGAAGCTCCCAAATAGGCTATTCCCGTAGCCGTGTGTCTGATGGGTAGTGTGGGGAGTGACCCTGGGATGTTTTTCCTTTTCTTTAACTAAGGAAACTATCCAGGGGAGATCACAGTTCCTAGCAGGTTGGAGAGTTTGTTCCATGCTGCTTCTGCTGAATACAGTCATTCTGGGAAGAGATCTTTGGCAAGCTCCACCTAGGTCAAAGACAGCAGCAGAGCCATCATTCCTGCGTGATCATAGAAGAATGTGCCTGAGAACCTCGAACACGTATGAGAAAACACCTGAAGAATGGCTTTAATATACCAGCTGAATATGAATAATTGGCTGACCAGCATGAAAGAATGTAAGAAACATTTGTAACCCACGTAATTATTTCTAAGCAGCACATGTCTGAGCCCTAGGAGGTACAAAACAAGAGGTACAAACTTACGCAACAGCTCCAGTGGTGTTGAAACCAAATGGTGACTCGGGAAATGCCAGAGTGCTTCTGCCCTGGAAATTTCACAATGGTGGAGAGAGCCTCCTGGCCAAAAGAGAAGCAGTGTTGATGGTGGGAGAAGTAAAGATCACCCACACTGAAGGCCAGTCAAAGCTGTTTAAGCTTAATTTGATAAGAAAACCTTGTTTTTAGCAACATTATCTATGGGATTGTTATTCCGCATCCCCAGCATTTCTATCACATTACTTCAGTGCTGTCTTCCAGTTGTATCCTGCCCAATACTGTACAAGTGCAGAAAGCAGAACAGCACTGCTTTAGGCACAAAGAAAGGCCTTTTGTGCAAAATGTAAGCTTCATTTATAATGCCATAACTCAGTTCGCTTGGTTATGCCATCAGGATTTCATGAGATACCTCAGAATTAGGCACACCCCACCATGTCAATGCAAGCCATCTCCCTTTGGGTGAAGACAGGTAAGCAAAACCATGGCACTGCTGACTCGTCACCCTTCTCAGCTGGGTGTGGGAGACACTTCCACCCTGGGACACCAGCACAAGGCTGCAGCTCCACCCAGCCTTCTGGGACAGTTTCTCAGTCCCAACCACTCAGCACGTGGGAACAGCACTGGGATTCGACTTTTGGACAAAACACAGGGGTGAGAACAAACAGAAGTATTTTTTAAAACAGCTATGCTACCCAGTGATCTGAAGCTGGAGAGGTAGGGAACAGGCAAGCAAAAAAGATGAAGGCATCAGACAAGGTCCCACGTGGGATCATACAGAAGGGAAATGGGAAGCCAAAGGGAGAATAGACTTGGGTTTGGATCCTCTCTTTTATGTGTTTGTTCCAGGATTCCTTTGGTACTTGGTGAGAAGGTATTTTTAAAATAGAGCACGTCATGCTGCCTGTGTATTTGGGAGCTATTCAATACTTCAACAACTAAAGGACAAATTAAAAAGAAAGGTTGTCCAGGATGAGATCTTGAGGGGCGGGAATAGGGGAGCTGGCAGGCGGGATGAAGTCAGCTCACCCCCTTGCAGCCCTGCTTCATGCTTCTCAAAACTGATGGGATACGTAGGGATGTGTCAAAATTGTCATTTCTTACTTATTATGTTGAAAAATCTCCATTCTATCCTATATTGAAAGATATTTTTTTTAATTTTTTTTTTTTTTTTTTATCCAAGAGGACAGTGAGTAACAAACTGCCAAGAAAAGAAACTGTAGTGAGTCACTGAATGGAGATTTAGTAGAAATGATAACACTTCACAAAAATGAAAATTATTACATTTACTGTACATGGGAAGAGTAAAAAGTCCTTTTTTATTGCTCTTGGAGTTGAATAGGAGACGACTGACGTTTCCACACTGGTATATAATATAATTTGCTTGCCAGTTTGTTTTTCTCTTAAATGCAAATTGTTTTGACAAATTTCTTACCAATACAATACTCTTGTCAGAACCTGTGCGTGGCCACTGTGATTATGTATGAGTCTATTTTACTGGCCTTTTTAATTTTAATAATCCAATATCTTTTTTTTTTTCTCAAAGGAAACTCTTAAGATTTCTGCCCAGCAGCATCTGGCAGTTTCTGTTTTGCAATAATAATAATAATTAAAAAAAAACATGGAAAATACATGCAAAGTGTCTCTAACTTCTTTTATGGCTGAGGATAAACAAAGAGATTTTTTCCATTCATCTCCTCAAGCAAACATATCTGAGTAATATCCCTGTAGAAGACATCAAAGTTTAGTATGTTAAATATAGGATTTCCCAGCCCTAGTCTCAGTGGAACATAAGAGGATGATGCATAGAGTAAAAAATTTAGTTACCTTATTTTTCATCTGTGGATTTGGTTTGCTTTCCTAACTGTTTTTGCTATTTATGGAACTCGCATTATAACTAAGCCTGTTTTTTCAGCTACATTGAATAGGACTTTCTGCTGCTGACCTGGCGCTTTTCAATTCAGTATCACAAAATCAGATGTAATTTTCTAATCTGTTGGGTGAGCAATCTGAAGATTCATTAGGCAACTTTCCTTGGGTAATATAAACTTGCTTATGGAAGACCAGCACAGGCTATAGGCGGTTAAGTATTGACTCCTCCAGCTAAATTAACAGTTTCAGTGAGTTAAGGGCAAAAGATTTCCTGCCTATGGTACTTGATCTAATAAACTTAGTAAGGCATAAGCAGGTCTTAAGTGGGTTTTAGGCCTTATGTAGACAGTCTGTGTAGGTGAGAAATTTATGTTCAGTCTCAGACAGAAGCATGGATAAATGCAAACTAACTTTCTTGGGATGGAAAGGGAAGCTCCTCTGTATGCAGCACAGAAACATATTCCTTTGATCAACATAAACTAAAAGTCCAAGCTGGTAAGTTCGTTAAAGCAGGGTTACGGAAAAGTTTAGCTCTGTAAAACAAATTAGTCCATCTTGACAGAAGCTTTTTTCCTCATCTGTACCCAGATGGGGTCCCTCTCTTTTAGTTTTCAGATCTAACATCCAATAGCTAAGCACCTGGAGCAGGGCCAAGGGATGTGGGGGCTCTCAGAGATAAGAGAAGCTTCAAATAATACCTGAAGAGTTCCTTTTGGAGATTTCACCTCTATCCTGAGGACCATTTGGAGAAGCGGGGTTCTTCTTGAATAAATACAGCCCTAAGAAAGGCCCATTGACTGAGATGTGCTAGGCAGACGTGTTTAAGTTACACTGACTGACTTCAGAAAGAAGAGAACCTAAGAAGGGCAGGGAGCTCTGATACAAGGTATTAGTTAATCAAACCCAAATATACATCTAACCTTCTCATTCCTCCATTTATTTTTCCTTTGCAAAGCTTTAACAGCGTTTTCTTTCCCATAACTGAGTTCCCCCAGTCTTTAATTTTCTAATGACAGAAACCAAACACACAAGTTAGTTTTACTGCAGAGAAGAACTAGCTCTAGTGTGAGAGATACATTACAACATGTGAGAAAGAAGTGTTTGTTTTTGGAAGGTTTAAAATATTGTTTCTTTATTTTCCACCCTAACTCTGAGAACTTTGGCATTTGACTAATTTACCGTGCGTTTAAGGCTGGTAGCAATATTGGAAAAGAAATATGATAATCACATGCTGCCACAAAGCATTCTATACCTCGCTCTCTTTTCCAGCTCTAGTTTCACATGTGTTGGTTCAATGGAATATTCAATAGACATTTATAGGAAATAAATTGAGAGATGAATGTAAACCATATGGCATCTGGAGGTTTATTTGTAAAGCCCCTGCATCAAAGCTTTCTCCAGATCACACCATATTAGCTATGTTTTTCCAGTCCAGCAGAATCAGGAAGGTAACCACAGACTTCCTTGATGGAAAACACATGAAAAACAGAGCAAATCTTAATATGTAGCTAAAGCAACTGTTCAAGTAGCATCATTTAGAATCATTTCATTACTAATGTCTAAGGAGCATTGTTTAGTGATGGATTCCAAACCAGAAACCAAATGCAAGTTCATTTGCTAAGCTCCCTGACTGTTAATTTGTAGAATTCACAGACCATTAAAATGTACCAAACCATATATAATTAGTGTTTGTACTTTTAAAGCACTTAGAACAATTAGATATTTTCCAGAAACAGAAATGCTGCATTGTATTTATATAAAGAGACTTTCCCCACAGAAAACATTTCATAGCCATAATAAAAATTATTGATTGGACTGTGTGAGAAGTTGCTTGTCGATCTTATTTATTTTTGTAGCAAAAAAAAAGAAAAAAAATTTAGGCTGCTCTCAATCCAAAATGCTTACTGTTTGCGCAAGTTTGGCAACAGCCAGCATTGCATCTGCAATCAAATTAAACTGTATTCTCATGCAGTATGTTACATAAATCATTAGGAAATGTCAAGAGCTTGTATATAGTTGTGTTTTGGGTTTTCTTTTTTTAAGTTTCCACTTACTTTCCAAAATAGTTTTCATTTTTCAAAGTCAACCCCTTTTCAGCCACTTAGCCCAGCTATAATGATTTGTGTGTTAAATTTGCTCGTCACATGAATATTTTTAATAACTCTTTTAATATTTAATATGCTGCACAGAGTTACTGAGCCAGTAAGTTACAAGGTGCAATGCCATCCCCATATCAGTACTCCCAGCTGTGCAGGTATTTACCTTCTGCACTAGAACAACACACTCAGAAAGTGAAGAAGACAGAAGAGTTTCCATGGTGGATTATTTACGTTGCCTTACAAAGCCTCATTCAGGAAGCATTTTTGCCTAAGATGAGGCAAAAGACTAGGGCCTGTTTCAATACTTAACTTCTGGTAGACACTTAAGTCTCTTTGACTTTAATATTAAGCATGTGCTTAAAGACAGACGTAAAATGCACCAGCATCTGTAGGAATCTTTCCACTGACTTTAATGGGCTTTGGATTGCACCCTGATATCTCAACTCAAAATAGCTGTTATTACAGTAATAAATGATTTGTAAAACCATTCTTTTGATAGGTACATTTATACTACGAAATCATAATGACTTCTTTAAAAACTCTTACACTGCAAATTCATACATTTGGGATAATTGCTCTCCTCTTCATTAGGGCTTCACACTTCTGTAGCACTTTCCAGTCCGATAGTTTGAAATCTCATTATGGATTTAGATGAGTATTTCTACTCCCATTTTACAGACGGGCTAAAGGAGGTGTAGAGAGACAATGGGCCACATCCAGGGTGGGAAGTTTCCCATTGCCTCGAGTGGGTGCTGGACCATAAGATCCAGCCTTCCAGAAGATATACAGGTACGTATTTCACACCAAAACCCATGGAATTAAGTATCTAAAAACTTTTGTGTATTTAGCCAAAAAACTTGATACTCCATCAAAGCACAAGCAGTCAGAGAAAGACTTTATTCACAAATCCTACTCTCCAGTGATCTATCAACAAAGTAATGCTTCTGTAATTTTCTAGCAATTCTGGCACAGGGAAGTGAGAATAGTATTTTAAGATCCTAGTTAATGTCAAGCATGAATCAATGAGCAGCATCATACAGATCCCAATCGGAAATACTCACTATTCTGGAGTGGAGGGAAGACCAAGGACATTTGTTTAAGAAGACTTTTAGGAAAGCACGTAAGTGGGAACTCACGACACTATGATTAGCTGCTTTCTAGGCAGTGTTTTGGTGGTGATAATTTCTAATTGGAGAAAAATAGCAATTTATAACATTGGACTGAAAGTACCAGACTTCCTAGCTAGATATTTTAATTCCTGCTAAACACCCAGAGTCCTGAGTAAGCAGCAGTGAAGTCAGAAATGAAATAAACCTTTGTGAAATCCAGCTTTGGTTGTTTGAATTACAAATACCTTCAGAGTTCAGGTAATATACAGATTGAGCATTTTAGTTTGAGCCCATCTCTGGTTAAAACTCTCTTCTCCTCATCAATCTCATTCATTTATCAACATACAGGTTAGCCTTTAAACATATGGCAGTCACTGAATGCCACTCACAAACCTTAGAAAATAAGTATGCATGCAACATCAGCTTAAAAATATGCAGCTAACTGCTGGAAGCTATTAAAACCCAAATAAACAAAAGAGATTATACTTCAAAGAAATGTCAACAGTTTTTCCTCTCCTAGAACAGAGCAGTTTTCTTTGCTTCTATCCCCAGCCACATCTGGAAAGTGCTTACTGCTTTACACATCTCTAACGATAAAATTAGTTTATTGATTTTTCAGAATTTCCTGATAGATTTATGCAATTTCCAAAACAAAGGTAAACTCATGTCTCAGTTAAAAAAACCTGGTGGTAACTACAAAGAATTCACGAAATCATAAAAACATGAACTTATGCAAAGGAACAAAACCAGTCCCTTGCTAAATAATGCTGTAGTTCTGTGACTACTGTTAGATAGCCAGAAATTGCAATTTAAATTACTTCCTTGTTTATAAATGAAATAATGATAATAAAAAAGTATCTTATGGCTAATTATGGCTGGTGCAAAGTTGAAATGAACCTTCATTTCCAAATAAATAGCAAGAGATTTTACAGTTAAATCTGTGTATTTCATGGAAAGAATTAAGAAGAGAAGGAATCATAAATGATGGCTACAGATTCAAAGAACTGTACAAAAATTAGATCTATTAAAGGTGTCTGCAGTGCTACGTAACTGAGAATTTAGACTCTAATTTCCACGATAGTAAATTGTATCTTTTTAGGATGTCCAAATGTTGGATTTTTAATTTGCTTAAAATTCCACATTTGTAGCAGCCAAAAGCTGCGAAGGCTGTTAATTTGATTTTGGTTTACAATTAACTGAGCAGTAGCAACTTAGCCTATACAGAAGACTGCCAAGAAAAATGATATCTTTGGTAAATTACCAAGGATCAAAATGTGGACAACAGATTTCTCCCCTCCCACCCCTCCACTCCCCCGTCTATTTTTAACTAACAATGATAGTTTTGATAGAGTAAAAGTATTTAATAGAAAATATGACAAGGTGCAAATTTTGCAAAACAGTCCAGAATTTCAAAAGTAGCAGATATGTTCAAAGGAGAAGAAAAAAAAGAACCCCAAAAACTATTTAAGCATTAAGTGTACAGTAAGTGCTCTGTAGTCAAATAAAAAGAAAATAAACTCTAAAAAGACTGCTGCAAAATGGGAAAAAGCAGGTCTAGTTTGTTTATTTATAAATTGGTAACAAGTAGATTCTTTCGCACTAACTAAACCAGACAGTAATTATAAACACAGATTGGTTAAATTCCCTGCACCCTATCAAAGGAAATGAGTTCCTCTCTTTTCCAAACATTGTCATTTGTTTATTGAGCCTCTTTTGGGCTTGATTTCATTAAAACCGATGTAAAGTCCACATCTGCAACCCCCAAAACAATGTTAACCTTGTTAAGCTGATCCAGAGTACTCATTACCAAAAAAAAATTGCAGGCAACATAACCAAGCGTTTTAAAAGGGAGCCACTGGAATACAGAGCAAAGAATTTGGATTATTTTTGTTCCATTACAGAAAACTTATATTACTATGCAATAGAACAGGAAGCAAACAGTAACCGCCTCAGTAGTTCTGGATAATTAGTTACCTAAATTCTCGGAGGTGAACAAAATGTACTTAGATGGGAGAACATTACTGCTTGTATGCTGAAATAACAGAGTAATCTTGGTTAAAATGAAAATCACAAATACAGGACGAAAAAGTCATGTTTAAAATCATTAGTCTTTATCAGTAAAGTACAACTGAGTTCCTCATTAAAGTAACAGTTTTATTAAAAAGGGGATGATACTGCTTATATTAGCTAGTGTCAGATATCAGATTTCAACAAACTTTAACACTGTAGACGCTATTAAAACATCATTATTAGAGTTGCCATGCTTGAATGATTTGAACTAAAGTGAATTTCGTGTATTTGTTGGAAGAAAGCAATAATAAATCCTGGAGCTCGAGCTGTTAAGAACTGACCCGGACTTTGCAGACAAAATGTTAAGAAGTTTTGGCCCTTGTGTCGCAGGGAATGGGGTAGGTGAAACTCAGCTCCGTGTTTTTTGCTGCTGAAATCCTGCCTCAAAGGGCTGACGTGGGACTGAGCTGGTCCTGTTTGTGGGAGCCCCCACGCACTAATACCAATACATTCCCCAACACGTGCTTTTGAGCCCAATGAAGTGCCAGGGAGATGCTGCCACACCTGGTGCATGCTCCCCATGGGATGTTTGCCCTGTGGTAGCACAACCAAAACGTTATTGGGCATTACCCCTTCCTGGGAGGGTGATGAGTTGGGTGCCGTGACTGTGGTGTCCTAAGAGGTGTGAGTGATTAAGGCTCGTTCCTGTGACTTAAGAGAAAAATACATGCTAAGGCAGCGGGATCAAAGACAGAGTAATGTGCGTCACCTATTGCTCCCAGACCAATTAGCCTGACAAACTACAGATGTCTTCACAGAGCACATTGTATTTATTTACTGAGTCATGGCAGTGCTGAGCAACTTGCTATCACACAGCTGCATCCTCTGGTCAGGTAAATGCTGGGTGTCTCCTGCCTATGCTGAAGGCCACTCAAGGAAAAACAATCTGGTTCCCAAAAGACAAATCCTCCTTCTGTCACTCTTCCTGCCCTCCTGATGTTCCTGGGATCAGCTCCCCGACCATATAGCCATGCAACTTTTTCATATGCTATCTGCCTAAAAATCTGACTTATGGCAGGTTTGCTCCTAATCTTACCCAGGTTTTCAAATGTGGTGAGTACTTTGATAAAACAGATAGTGTTTGCTACTCTTGCACTCTGCCACCATTTTATGATACTAAATAAAAATGCTTTTGATTTTTCGATGTTATAATAAGAATAAAAATTATTATTTTTTTATATTTAAAATAAAGAGAAACCATCAAGAAGAGGGGAGAACATTAGTGACTCATTTTGATTTCTCCTGGTATATTATTCCCTCTGAGCCCTTATGTATAACTTAAAGTCTGACCCCATACTGAGATTTCTGGCTCAGCTTGTCACAGGGAACTTGGGGCAATTAATGTCTTGAAAGACTGTACTTTAGAATAATCAGGTCAGGAACTTTGTCTTTCTAAATACTATGCTGTTTCTCAGGAATATCTGTGGATCCTTGAAATAATAAGTTACAGTAACACTGGGCTAGATCCTCAGCTGATGCAAAGTTAGCTTTTCTTCATTATCTTCAAAGGAACTATGCTGATTTACACCAGCTGAGGGAAGATGTGGCCCACAGTATCCAGGTGGATTTAAATCATACACATGAGAAATACCTCAGTACATCCAGGTTTGTACCGAGGTTGAACATAAAAGGCCCGGGTAGCGGGAAATCCATCCCTTTTTATTTTTAAATGCTCAAATGTTTACCAGCTGACCTTCCCCTTTACTGCAGATCTGGGAATCAAGGTGCATACAATAAAGTTCAAACCAATCAACTGCTTTCAGCTGTTCTTGTGCAATGAATTTTTAAACATTTGATCATTAAGACCAATCTATATGCAGGTCAGTTTTCTGAACAGGATGGGAACAGTTTGGGAGCAGATGCCAGGGCATTGACTCATGAAGAGGGACTGCTAAAGAAACACAGGGAGTACATTTATCTTGGGCCACCCATCAGGTGAACGCTACCAAGACCATCTCTTTGCTGGATGGATGCACAGATCAAAACAGTTAATCTCTAGTACAATGCCTTCGTTAACTGAAATGTGGCATGATGGCAAGTGCAGTGCTCAACATCAGCCTTGGCGTGGTTATCTCATCACAAAAAAGAAAAACTTCTCTGCAGTTTTTGATCTTTTTCCAATTGGTAAATTCTCTAGAAGTAGCACTCCACGCAGCTATTTACTTATTTATTCTACAAAATTGCCTGGCAATTGCTCATAAATATGTGGACAGATTTCAGCTATGACTGTGGTACATTCACTTCAAACACCTGGTAGTCTCAATTCACAGATATTGTGGCTGGGCAGCAGCCTGGGGCCATTGATCCCAATCTCCAAATCACTTCAGTTTTATCAGCAGGTCACTGGTTGTACTCTACAGCCCACATTTGCTATCCCAGCCATGCTGCTGGGGACCTGGGTCATGCCCTGCCCTTTCCTGGCTCACCTGGCCCACCCAGGGTGGAAGGTCCTTGAAGGTTAGTCTCCCATCCAAAGGTAAGAGGACAAAGACAAATGTACTCAGGGGTCACACAAAGTCATGTGCAACCCAGAGCGGGTGACTGACACAGGATCACTAGAGCTAATCACACTCGGAAGTACATTAGATGCTCTGGTAATGAGTAGTGTTGAAATGAAGGCACAATTTAAGCCTTTTGTTTCCTTGAGACGTATATGTAATATATCTGGTCTTTATTTTAAAGCCCTCTACCTTTGAAGCTAAGGGGGAAAGCAGGCCAATCCTGGCAGCACTGGGGTAATTCTCCATTTTTAATTATTATACATGTAGATGGGATGATCAATAAAGCTCGCCTGATTTTATCACGTATTGTAGAAGCAGGCCTTCGAAGGCAGAGCTGCTGTGCTGAGAGCCTGTTCCTAACGCTATACAGGAATGTTTTGCAATTTGCCTAATCTAGATGTTCACTGATTGAATTCCATTTTCTTCCAGTTCAGTGCTCATGATTGTAGTGCACATGGCTGCTTTTGTGCAGATGTCATTACCCGCATACTCTGTTGGATCTAAAAAAAGCATCTAAACACCATCCAGCTAAGTCGCTACATTGGTGCCTCTGGAAACACCAACAAAAACATCAGAAGGGTCAAACCGGTACATTTGATTTGAGAAAGCGATTTACAAATCACAAATATTTTCTTTCTTTGCTAGGTCAATTCTACAGGTACTTTACTCAAGGTGTGTAGGCAACGAATTACTTAAATACATCCCAGAACACCACCTACTTGCACTTAGTGCTAAACCTGAGCCCTCGGAAACGTCAGCATTGACCTTGAACTAATTGGAGAATTTTAACAGAGAGAGTTTTTTTGGAGACTGTTTGCAGGTGCTGAAATCTACCCAGCTTTTTGTAGTGTTTCCAGGCACCATGATATGCTGGTAGCCAAACTAGAGAATATTTGTTCAACCCAAATGATAGCAGTTGGGTCAAAGAACAGGTTGAATGATACGACGTGTATCCGCAGGCTGACTGAAAGTGTACTTGCAACTGTACAAAGCAACGAGGAATAGGAAACAGAAAGTTGAAGGTGCAAGCCTAACACTTGCCAAACAGATCATCTTGGCAAGTCACCCAACTGGTCTGTGCCTCAGTTACACTGTCTGAAACACTGAGATAATGATAATACTTAATCACCTTTGAAAACAAGTGAGAGATCCTCAAACAAAGTGTGAAGTATTCATTATAATATTAAAGAACAGATGGCCGAAGCAGAGACCCAGTTAAAAGGACTGCACAGAGTTATAAGAAACCTCTTGCTGTGACGTATGCACTTTACGATGTGCATTCCCTCAGACAATACATGATGAGTCGGCTGCAGCAGTTTATGTTCTGGATTAGAGCATACGCATAAATAAAGCTACGTTTTTATGTGATCCCAACAAATAAATGGGAAGCACGGACAGGAATGTCTAGCTGATGGAAAAATGAGACACCACAAACAAACCACAGCTTGATGATAAAAAAAGAAGAAGTCCAAGATTTATATGGCACAGCTGGCTATGTCTAGTGCTTTTGTAAGCCTACAGCATCTGGTCACTTGTTTTAAATGTCTGAATAGATAGAGGCCTGAACCTTGCACAACTGTGGAGAAGGAGGCAATGGTTCAGAGTAAACCACACAGCTACACATTGCACAATGCCCTGGTGCACATGAAGATCTGCTGGACTTCATATACCAGGTGAGAAAGGGGAGGAGGTCTCCTGTGCTGCTGGGCATGACTGATTGTCCTGCATTGGGGATACCACAGACATTCATGCACCTACGTCTTTCTGAACTAGCAGAAAGCCCATCTAGCAGGAGCACATCTTCCAGAAGGACATCCAAACACAACTGTAATGGACAGCAATTTTACCATCTCATTTCTGTAGCTCCACTGATTTAATGGAGTTATGCTAACTTACACCACTGGAGAACCTGGCCAATTGTCCTTCAGGAAGCTCCAAAAAACCCACCCCAAAACACTTCAGATAGATAACTAACATAAATAGCGTTTTGTGAAAAAAAAGGGTGAAAGCATAAAGCCTCTTACAGAGAGAAGAGGAACAAGACCATCTTCATGCTTTACTTGTAGAGTGCTCGAGCCTTCCATTTCTAACAGATGATATTTTCACTCAAATTTTCAAAAAGGACATTGCACAACGAGGTGTGGGAAAAGCAGACTCCCAGCCGTGGTGTGAGTCACTCAGCAGAAGGAGAGAGTGGAGCTTGTTGAGCTGCAGAACAGCGCCATGGCAGGGGTGGGGATGCCCAAAAGCTGGTGACAAGGGAGGAGGATGGGTTTGTTTTATATTTGCATTCGAAAAAATTCTATGGAAAGTAAAAAGGTTGAACAACAAGAATAATAAGTAAGGTGCCTCCTTGCTCCAGAGCACAAATCACTCCTTTGCAACAGCAGGAACGTCCTGATGCTAAATCTTGAATCTATGCAAGCTGACACTGTACATGGAAGAAGTTTCTAAGAATTAAACTATTTCTGCAGCTTTTAAACCTGCCATGCTCTCACTGGAAAGGTAAGGTGTCAGTAGACACAATCACCTATTTTTAAAAGTCTTACAAAACCCCAAAGGTTTGTGCTCCCTCTGTTGGTTTTAGGAAAGAGATTTGGTTTGGTTTTGTTTTCCCCACAAATATCATCCTTCACTCTGTTCTGACATCAGTGGAAGGACAAAAATGCATTTGTGTGACGAGATGTTATTTACACTGAAGTTTCTCTTGTTTAAACAAGAAAATGGACGTGCTAATTTCAGCTCCATCCCAAATGCAAAGAAAATGAATAAACATTTAATAAACCAACTGCCAAACTGGAGGAAGATTAAAGTATTTCAGTACTTCTGAAGGAAATACCACAAGCAAATGGGGGATAACACCACACACAGACAGAGTTATGTCACAGGTATCTGTCTGAGTGGGCGCCTGTGACATTGTTCAACAGGATAGAGAAGCCTACGTACCCAAAAGCATGCATTGCTCATATTGTTTGCTATTGCACTTACTTTCCCTTCAGAAAACAAATATAATTGAGTAAGATGAAAAAGGCCAGTTGCAAAACTGAACTAAATGAGTACGAGTCTGAACAGCCACGGAAGACAAGTAAAAAAAAAAGAAAAGTGTGACAGAAGGGTGGATCAAATTATTGCAATTTTTTCTTTTTTTACTTTGGTGTTAATTATTTACAATATATGTTTCTTATCTACAATCTGTTTTTTCACTGTATCATTATTCAGCGCAAGGGAGCCCTGATCTTGGTGGGTTTTAGCTGCTACTGCAACACAAATACTAAAATATGAGATCATATACACTTGTTCAATTATTATTTTTTAGGAACGAAATATCAAGTACTTATTTGCAGAATATAAAGTTGTTTTGGCTTAAATGGGACTTAGGAGATGCTCACTGAAAGAGAACTTCTGCACCCTGGTCCTGAGATAAGGTTCATTCCAAGGTTTCTGGGGAATAACCCATGGTTTTCCCTAACAGTCCCAATTTAAATGGGGGGAAAACTGGGAGGTGCAGGCAAGACATGAAGCAGGGCAGCACAATGTATTATTTGGTTTGGTAGCCTTGAAAAGA
This sequence comes from Nycticryphes semicollaris, assembly GCA_013400055.1. NCBI lineage: Eukaryota > Metazoa > Chordata > Aves > Charadriiformes > Rostratulidae > Nycticryphes > Nycticryphes semicollaris. The sequence continues at coordinate 242,700 of VXBJ01003386.1, forward strand.
AAAGGTGGCTTCCCAGCCTGTATCCATAACCACAGACTAAGCCAATGCAGGCCATATAACTATCATTTAATGCAGCTGTGGAAGGGGTGGCTGGGTGGACAGCCAATGGTATCTGACAGCATTCCCAGTTTGGCATACGCTGTTCCAACTACTGGCTCCGTATCCCTCCCACTCCCCGCCTGCCTGAACTTGTTTGTCACTGGCTCCCAGCCCGACACTTGTGACACTGCAATTACACCGGGGTGGCACGCCGAGCCTGTAGGTATTTTAGCCACTTTGCCAAAGCTAGAAAAATCCTGACTGAACTGGAGCAGGAAAACAATTTGCTGAAACACCACCTGGAGCAGGAAGTGATTAGATGCTTGAGTGACTTCTAGAACAGAAAACTATGTATGAGTATGTACACGAGGCAAAACAGATGTTGTCTTGACCTCTGCACACTGGAATCTTATAGCTGCTCTGTTTACTCTCCGCTGTCCATAATGCATCTTTAAGCCAGGTGCTGCCACTTATCAGGTATCTACATCTCTTGTTTAAACAAACGTTAACTGAACTTGACAGCAAAGGGGACCCCTGCAGCAAAATCGGCAGAAGACAGCTTTAAAGCTACCTTCAGTTCTTACTCCTGAAATAACTGAAGTTTTGTGTGACTAGGTAAGGAGTGAGGGTAGAAAGTTAAACTTTTGACCCCATCTCCACGGGATTTCAAACATTGTCTGCCTGGTTCTCTACTGGGGCATAAGGCTCAGCTCTTCAGGCAGCAGGAGAGCTGGTCTGCAGGAGCTGGCAGGAATCATGCCATGGGGTCTGTCCCCTGCCCACTAGCCTCTCCAAGTTCCCTTGAACCAGCAGATCCCTTCTCTGGCTATCATTGTAACCGCTGCTTGCATTGTAACTACTGCTGGCATCATAAACTACTCCTTGCATCACAGCGACATCTTGCACTGTGACTACAGCTATCATCTTCCCCCAGGGCCATGTCCTTGTGTCCACTGGAGATTGCTGCAGGTGCACACTATCAGCCACACTGAGAGTTTGGGAGCTCAACACTGACTCCCCTCTTTCCCAAACTTGCAGCAGGGTGTCTCTTCCATTTTTTTATTCAGGTTTTTTATTGTCATCAACTTATTCAAAAGCTTTAGGGCAAGACAGGGACAGAGTACTCTAGGGCCTGGTGAGGCCCCAGTGAGATCTTACACTATGTCCATCATCATCACCATGGCAGCAGAGCATCTCCACCAAGAGCTGCGTGTTTCTGCAATCCCTGTGCTCCTGTGGGAAATCACACGGACGCTTGCGATAGGTGTGAAATTAAGCTCTGTCACCTCTTTGTTAAGGGCAGCCCTATAACTGTTCATCCATGAAGCAAAGACAACAGGCACTTAAAGGAGGTTTTACAGAAAGCTTCTGAGCCTTGCTCCCTCCCTCTTTCTTCCTGGTTCCTGGTGCACACAGCTGGGATAAAGGGTCTTCAGACCCACACAAGCAAGGGACTGAGCTGCTGAAGCTGAGGAAACACCACCACCAGCAAGGAGGTTACTGTGAGGGATCTGCTATCAGCAGAGAGCCAGACAACATGATCAAGATAAAAACAACCTATACTTATGATGTGATGAAAAGCACCCTGGTTTCAGGGCTGGTTTACACCCTTTTTGCTACCCAGTGGAGAAGAGTTTACAGGATGTGAGCACAGCTATTTCACCCTCCAAATGGTGCTGAGGAAATAAACACTCGTCTTATCAAAGCTAGCTAAACACTCCTCTTATCAAACCTAACTTTGAATTGAAATTGGTCTTCTGATTGATTGGCTTCAGTTTTTCTTAAGTGTCTTCATTAACTCCTCAAAACTGCCTCAGGCATTCAGAGACAATCCAGCATAAATACCTATATCTATATTTTTGTCTACCAATCAAACGATCTGTGTTTATTTTAATTAAATGGGGATAAAGATCATTACAAATAGGTACTGGTAGCACTGACAACTGTGAGAGTGAATGCTGAAACTTTGCAGTATCCTGCCAACCAGATGCTTATAGAGACTTTAGGAAATCCTAAAAATTGGAGGGCAAGGAGTTGTACTCAGCATTAGACATAAAGCTCTGAAGTTCGTTTCAGAAAACTGAGACAAGTTCTCATGTAGAACTAAGGGAAGACACTTTTCTAAACTTTACAAAATGGGAAATTACTTTAGGGGGTTTTTTTATTTGTTTGAACAAAAGTCTAGTTCTATCTAGTGAAAAGCACGTAACTGTCCCAAAAAATGTCTTTTGGATATCAAAAGTGGTTGTGGGATGAAATTGATGTACTTTTCTGCAGTCCGGGAATGCTGCTGCCTCACAGCTAGAGCCTGATGCCTGAGATCTTTCTTTTGCAGCTCCACTGTGCTGTGTCTGCAAGTGATTCTAAGTGCAAAGTTAAAGGTCATTAAGAAAAAAATAAAACATTTTGCCCCTGCAGAGGCTCAGGGTGTGTACATGCTGAAATAATCACCTAGAGAAAAATATTCAATTAAACTACAGTTTTCTGTCTTACATCCTTCACTCACAGCCAGTCCTTTACCCCTTGTCACTTCATCAGAAGACAGAAAGGGAAGAGAGATCAGGTCAAATACCTCCAGTATCGCATAGAAGACAATTGCTAGAACTCATTCATTCCCAAGGTTCCTTCCTTAATGCCTTGCAGAAAGGAGGTCTGGTACAACAAGACTTTGCAACTTCTTTCATGTAACACAGATGCACGCAGAGGAAAATCCCATTCAAAGGACATTGCCTGATCTCACATGGTAGTGGTGGACTCAGCATGTTGTCCAAAATGTGCTGAATTGCTTCTGAAGTTGAATATTCTGGACATACAGTGTACGCATGTATTGTGTATACCTATTCTTTCCTGCCTTTAGCTTAATAAGCACCCCCTTGTTCTGGTGCAAAGCATTTGCTTTGGCAGTAGCTACTGATGCACACTCACAGATTTGTTATACACTGGGGCAAACGTTCTTATTTTGGCTGGACCGCCCAAGCTTTTTCTTGTTCTTCCAAGAAGAAAATAAGGCACACAATTTCTTAGGGGGAAAAATATCCTCTTTCAAAGGTATTAAGAGGAGCGGCATTTTGCTAAAACACTTGACTTTTCTCCAAAATCTGTTTGGGTGTATGCAAAACAATATTGGGCTACAAGCGGGTCTGGTATCAGAATTCAAAAGGAATCCCAAGCTCTCAGACTACAAACTTGCAGCAAACACCTTTGCAGAAAGGTTAGGCTGCTTATCTCAAAGAATCCTTGGACTGTACAGAATTAGCAGCCATGTGCGCAGAACTGCACCCCTACTCTCTGCTTTAAAACAACGGCAGCAAAGAGGAAGAAATACGAATATGCTAAGCTCTGAGTTACTTTATCCTTACCAACAATGATCACAGAAAGGGGTAGAGGTGCCTTTTCCATTGAAACCCACGAGCTGATATTAGGAAGAGCAGGGGGGTGTGCGTTATGGAAAATGTACTTTGGTTTCTGAACACAGAGGTTTGACATGGTCTAATGAAATAAGAGCCTTACCTGGTTCCCTCCATCACACTGTCCATTTAAGCCTGGCTGAGAAGCAAGGGGATTGGTGAGAGTTTACTCACCTTCAGGCCACCAGACCAGGCTCTGGGAGATGGCTTGTATAGCTGTCAAACAGAACAAAAAGTCTGTAATGGGCAATATAGTGTGTAATGCCTGGAAACAGAGGCCAGCTCTAGGCTTGAAAGGATAAAATATTAGGCAGACGAAATGGGTTGGTTTTGAGGATGTGCAGACTTCAATCATAGCAGTCTAATTCCTTATGTGATAAACTCTGCAGTCAGCAGAACTACAGAAAAAAAAAGAAAAAAAGCATCACTGACACTCAGGAGGTTTTTAGAACAGGACAGCATGTTCCTGCTGCAAGATGTGGGAACACTAAACGAGCTCAATAATTCCAGTCTCTAAACCTGTCGTTACCTGCCCTGCTGCTGATAGTGCTGTTATCTTGTTACTTCTGCATGTGTACCTCCTTCAAGGATCTTAGTGTTATAGCTCTGAAAGGATATCTGGTTTGCTTAAACATCAGGAGACTAAAAGGCTAAACCGAAACAAAACCCACACCTATAATGAGATGAAAAGAGCCGTGCATTTCAATGAATGGAGGACACACACTTCATGTAGACCTGAGTTAGTTACAGAGCAGCTAAGAAGAGCACTAGATCCACTGAAAGTGTATAATTTACCAACCATTGAGGCTTTGTTAATATTCTCCTTTTACAGATTTTTTTTTTTCCACTGGCTGATTAGCTAATTAAAGTTGTAGGCTGTTTCCTTTCAATCAGAACTGTGAGCGTGTACCAGGTGCCAAGCTTCATGACATGCAGAATGGCAGACGAGCTCAGAGAGACACAGGGGTACAGAAGAGGCTCAGCCCTGCCAGATTACCCCACTGGCAACGGGCTAAAGGGTTGGGTTTGCCCATTCATCCTGTCCTGGCATGAGGTTCACTACTCCTCACTGTGAAAAAAATGCAAATACCACGGAAAAATGGTACAGTGTTGGGTGTGATGGTCAGAAAAACAAATACACCACTGAAAAATTTACACCAGCTTGAGGCAAGCATGGTTGAGTTAGATGAGAGGAAACAACGACCTCTAGATTAGCATCCCTTGGAGCTAACTCATCTCCAATGAGCTTTTGTCAGCAGAGGCCTGAGCCTGATCCCGCTGGGCACAGTGTCTTCTAACCTGAAAATCCTTACCAACACCCTCACCTGGAGCCGTTTGCAGCATTCATAACAGAAAAGCGTGTTTTCATTGTTAGCAAGAAACAGTCAATAAAGAACTGATTCACAACCCTTCCTAGAGTCGAATCTGTGCCAAAATAGGTATTGTTTCCTGCAGCCATACGGCATTGCCTGCTGCAGAAGAGAAGGGAAAAATCTGGGACCATTTTGGGGCTGACTGAATCCATGCTTTCTTTGTCGTGCTACCAAACAAATAAACTGGGCACCTCCCGAATAAGGCGAGACAAATTTTTGGTCTGAAAGATGATCAGAAGGTACTCAGTTAAGATTTAAATATACTTGGTACATTTTAAAGGTACTTGTTAAGTTTTAAATGAATGACATGTTTTCAAAATCCTTGTTCTCAGTTAGGAATTTTATGTCTCAATTCTAGAAAAGGTTTCCAGGTAAAGAAATAAAAAACCTCTAAGATGCATTTGGCTAACTTAAAGAATACAATTGGAGCATCGTCTGTAGCAGGGTTAGCTGAGGTAAAAATTTCCCACTCCTCTTCCAAAATCACTGGAAATGCTTAATGTTTAAATAGAAAATAGCTGAGTTACCAATTAAACCAACTTGGATTGAAAAAGACAATATGGTGTAAAACAGAAATATTTTTGATCCATTGGTAAGGTGACCAAAGTAAGAGATATCAGAGAGGAAATGATCTCAGACTTCCAAATCTAAGGGTGAGATGCAACATGCTTTGCAGTGGGACAGAGAAGCCTCTAAATATTTAAGGATAGTAGTTTTTAAATGCAGACTGGGCTATATTTTCTTGGCATGGCAGAATTTTTTTCCATTTCAAGGCTAGCAAACCCCCTGGAATCTTACCAATAGCCATGAAAGATTTAAAAATTGAGTGAGTGTGGTAAGAATGTGCATAGCTGATAAATAGGAAGAAAACATTTGAACTCTCTTACAGTTAGTCCTACTGTTTCACAAATTTCTTTATCTAAAAGTATGGCAACTGGAAAACCTAAGCTAACATTAAAATGTTTAACTAAGAGTTCAAATACACATATTTTACACAGTGCTAGCAATATTTCTTTTGCCCAATGGAGCTCACAATGTTAGTTTACTTACAACCAGAGGGATCCAAAAAGAAATAATGCCAACACACTAAACATATTTCTGAAATATTTTTTCCGCTAAAATGTGCGTCATTCCAGAAACATGTCTGAGTGGTTATATTTTGGGTGAGGAACAAAATCACAGAAAAAGTGTCAAATATATCTTTATGCTAGGATAATTCCCCCTCTATTATACATGTAAGATGGTTAGTTACACAAACAGAAGCTTAATATATATGAAAGGCAAGGAGAGGAGAAGCTTATATTTTGGATTTGCTAGAGACAACCAGCAAAGCTGCAGGAAAACTGGGTGAGTCGTTTAAGTTGAAGTGGGTCATGGGGCTGGCTAAATCCCGAGCCAGCATCACACCAGTGTAGATAACTTCTTTTATAAAGGCTTCCACATATGTTGGACAGACATACTGACTTTTGTATGCTTGTTCAGCTCATCACTTCTGATTCTTAATCAAGACACTGGACACAGGCGAGGCAGCTGCCCCCTCCGCAGTTCTTGGAGGTCTCTTGCTTTGATTGCATCAATCAAACTGCAAAACTATTCATTTCTCTCAGGTGGAGCCGGAGCCTGTGCATCCCACAGGGATCAATTCGCCCTCCCTGCCTCTCCTGAAGGTTGGTAAGATTGTGGTGTGTGACAGAGCCCTGTAAATCATTGGGCTTCAGCTTCAGGGAGGGACACTTTGCAGATCCATATCTACCTGTCAATGTGCTCAAAACCCACCTTCACCCCATGCCCTAGGAAAGGCTCTGGTCCCCTTGACAGCTCCCTGGTTCCTTCCAGGATGCTGAGCAATTCCTGCTACTAGAAGCTTCTGTGGCTTCAGATTTCCTCCTTATTAACTTAGCTCAATAGCTAACATGTGACTGCAGGAATGCTGGCAAGAGAATTAGGAGTTAACATAACAGAGAGCATAGGAAAAAGGTTACAAGGGTTAATCTAAAGTGACATTAAAGGTTTTACGTGGCTATGACCAGAAAGGAACTTGTAAATAGTGGTTTTGATAATCTTTTCTGAGTTTTATAAAAGGCATTTCCTCTACTTCACCTTAGTGCAATAATAACACAGATTTGCCATGCTACGTTTTTCTAGAAATCTTGCAGGACACTGAAAGCTGACTAGATCCTATTCATCCTTTCTGCACGCAGAAAAGTGTGTTCATGAACTTTTCAAAGTTTTCCATTCAGGGGAGTAGAAATTTCTCCTCTAAGAACCAATTAATCATTGCATGCTGTGAGGCAACTCCAATGTACAGATTTAACGAGACAAGCCTTCCTGGTTTAGTTTTTTCCACCTTTGAATAAGTACTCCTTGACACATAAAAATCAAATATAAACAGCACTAGGACCAAAACCCATGTTCTTGGAACCGCACCTAATTTAGAACTGTAAGAACTTGGGAATGTTTATATTTCATCCCTAAAGTCTTCTTCTGTTTATATCTAAACTACAATCTGAACTTACACACCACTACAAGACTCAGTGAAATAGGAGAGTGTTCCCTTGAGCCATAGTCCTGGAAATCCACCATCTTTTTTCTTCATTAATATCTAATCCCCATTTAGTAAGAATTTAGCTACTTTCATCCTGATGTGAAACTTCAGGGCTGCCTATTTCTCTCTACTGCCTGCTGCTTCTAAATACAGCAGTGCTGGTGGCGGAGGTGGTGATTGTGAGTCATAAACACTCTGTCATTGTAACATGTCAGATTTGTCCAAAAGAAACATATTTTTATATCTTAGATTATTTTATTATTAGTTTAAGAAGGTTCGTTTAGCTCCTAGCAAAGCCACGAGGAAGAATTATGCACTTAAGCAGTTCTATCTCTGATGTGTAATGCCTTGCAGTCATTTAACATGCTGAGACAAACAAGAGAATCCCCAGAGTGCTCATCTACTACAGGACTTATTTCATACTGCATCAATAATGTAAATTGAGATGTGAAGATAGCTCCTTGTTTTTGTAAGGTATGATTACACTAGTGCAGACAACATCCACTCAGCTTCTCTGGAAACACTGAAGTCAGCTCCCTGATAAAAACCTGGCCCATTCTTTATCTTAGCAGAAGAAAAAAATTATACCATCAACAGGAAACTGTTGGGAGCAGACTGGCTTTGTGAGATCGGTTGCTTGCTATGATGTTTTCCAAGCACCAGGTAAAGTGCTGAAAACCCTAATACAGGGCTTAATATTTCTCCCTAAAATGACTTCTGATACTAGTCTTTGTTCTTCTCAGTGAATTACACCACATTTAATCACTGTGGTGAATGCCAGTTCGTATAAGGAGACCTCATACAAACGAATTCATCTAGATTTCTTGAGTCTATAAAGGCTCACCCATGAAAGATTTGCATTGTCCACCTTGATGGTTTTGGTGGGAAATGGAAATCACCAACAAATTCACTTTTTCTCAGTTGGACCTCTCATCTGCCCCAGTAAGAAACAAAGCATTATATCGAGTTAGCATACAAGTGCAGTGCCCTGTACCTACGATTGTACAATACACAGAACAAACATAAAAGACATCAATCAAAATCCTCAAAATGTCTTTTTCTGCCAAGATGCATAAATGGTTCCTATCTCCCATCAAATTATTTTAATTACAGCTGCTGAGCTTCATAATTATTTTTAGCTAGCCTGGTTTTTCTGTTGTTATTGAACATATGATATGCAATATATTGCATTTATACATTCTATTAGATTTTGTTATAGCAGAGCGACTCCTGTAGTTGAGATGGAGACTGTTTTTCTATTATTATAAAACCATTTGAAGTTTCGCTTGAAATTTTCCATCTTTGTAATCTTCCTAAGCTATGATTTGGGAGGAAAAGGCAGAGAGAAAAGAATATTTTGTATGCTCTCTCAGGTTGCTTCCTCCGGTAACTTTCCTTCTTCTCCCCAAGTTGTTTCATACCCATGAGGTTTTTTTTTTTCGTAAAAATCCTATAGCTCCAAAACAAACAAAATTGAAACATGATATAGACAGATTCTTACTGACTAGGAGAGCCAAATCATGTTTTTTTCATGACTCGTAATAATCCAAGATCATAGAACCAGGACCTTTATCTTTTCATGATCTTTGTTTTCAACTACGCATCCTTAACTTTGCCTCAATTTAGGGTCTCTCCCTGCCGGCAATAAAACAGAAGGTAATTACTGAAAGAAACAAAAAACACCTAAGCTTGGCTTCAGCTGAGTAAAAACAATTGAGTTTCAAATATATACCAGCAAGAAGCCTGTGTGTTTGAGTGCTACTGAAACACATGCCATTTATAACACAACAATAGCGATACTCTTCTGAAAGACACTGCTAAATGTGCAAGTCACTTACCCAGGAAGAATTTGTATTTCATTTCTGAAAGCAAAATTACAATAGCTGACAAAACATGAAAGTTTCATCATGGTGGATTAGAATGCGCACGAGGAATTGAAAGGAATTTATCGTTACTCAACATTTCAGCTAGGGCTCTTTAACACACCTTTGGGGAGCAGATTTGTCTCTGCATTCTGTAGGAAAGCCCTGCACATAAAAAGGTTAGATTACAAAAACCCAGTAAGTAATGTAACAAACAGCTAGTTAGACTATACAGCTGGATGGGCAAGTGTGCGTTGCTCCTACGCTACCGATCCCCAAAGAAAACCTGTCTTTCTTTACCTCTAATATGACTGTTTCTTTGCTCAGGAACTTCCATGGGCATGAAGGGATTGGCAGTTGGTTTTAAGGTGCCTCATCCCTCCTTTTGTCCAAAAAAGGACAATAAAAGTACACAGCTGATATTTCTTAGACATAAAATCTTTGGGAAAATAAACAAAAAAAAAAATAGTCCTGTTGGCTGAAAGGAGACACAATGCCATTTGGTTTTGGATAAAATCAAGAAAAAATTTAGCAACCTTAATTTATTATTAAGAGTTCAGACACATGAGAGGAAAGGGAGGACATTTAGTTCTCAGTCAAGTAAATACTAGTCAAAGGTACAACACGAAAACCCTCCTGGTAGTTACAGAATCAGAGGGTACAAACAAACTTAGGAAAACAAACTGATTGAACAGCTCTAAGCTCCATCCTGCTACTTATCTAGTAGGTTACAGCGAGCTCACAGGCAGCTGTACTGCATACTGCAGCATAAATGTGCCATTGGTCAGTAGACTTTCAATGTCACTGGCTTTCGTTTTATTAATCCAAGACATTTTGATTAATAAACCAGGAAAAAAAAAAGAAAAATAGAAAAAAAAAAAGCATGGCAGCATTTGGTGCAGTATTGAAATGAATCGTTGTTGGCTTTGTACTGTGTAACATTAGAACACATTGAGAGAAAACCAGTTACTGCTGCAAAGCACCCAAATGCTAAAAAGTTGGAAGACTGGTAAATAAATTTGAGAAAGGGTTACTGAAACTGAACAAGATTGACCATAAACCACCCAAAGCCTGAGTTAGAGAAGTGACTTTATATGAAGTTACACATCTAGCAATTAAAACATGAAGACCAGACTCGATAAATGTGGGACATCTGAAGAACACACGGGTATGATTCATTCAACATTATATCCAAATGTTAAGCTGTGAACTAAAGAGCAAACACATCCTAAGATGCTTAAATTGGACTGTACTTAGCAGGCGCACTTCTGTATTTCAGCCTGCTGTTACCTCTCTGAGAATACAGTGCTGAGTTCTGGATCCGCACTTTGAAAAGTACATTGAAAAATTAGGCAATTATAGTAGAAAGTCATAGGAAACATTAAAGAAATTGAAAAAGATGCTGTATCATGGAAAAGCTCATTTAGCCTAACTCTGAGGGGATCACAGAGCAACTTTATCACAGTCTGTAGGAATTAGACAGATGCTCTGAAAGCAAGAAAGAAGCTGGAAAGTTCCCTGACAGCCAGACCACTTGCCAGCCCTGTTTCATGTTGCAGTGGGTCCTCTGTAACTAGGAGTTTTTAAGCTGTGATTTTCAAAACTGAAACTTCCCTAAAATATTTCTGGCCTCTTTGGGCTCAGGTTGCACAGGAGGTCACAGCAGGTGGTCATGTTGGTCCCTGCTGCTCCTACCTCTGGTGTACTCTCCAACATCTCCAAATCTCACTGATGATCCCAAGCATTTGTGACTTGCAAGAATCCCATTAAAAGACCAGGCTATCACAGAAACTCACACATATTCAGCTGGGGTGGGTAACTGCCCCCAGCATCAGCAAATGTTGCATGGTGACATTATTCTGGGTCATTCTTACTCTTCTCCACACAGTCACCTTATCCTGCTCCCCCTGGCACACAGGCAGGTGCCACTTTCACTGGCTGAGCTGTCCTCGCTCTCAGAAAGACCTCAAATTTTTCCAAGATATGAAAAATCTTCCACTGTTCCCAAACTCTCCTGCCCCATGGAGAATATCCTCCCTACCACCTCCAGGAAGGATCCCTGCATGTCATCCCATCCACCTCTTGGGAAAGCAAACGAATGAGGACGTGGCCCCATGCCCTAATATCGTATATAACACTTTTAATCAACTTACCTACAAAAACTGCCGCGTAAGCTTTTTTTTTTGTCTCCTGGCTAGTTTCATATTAATATATTATCTCTCTGTAACTCGTGACTACTTCCAGCTGGTGCTAGAGAAGTAGGAAACTGTTTAGATGCTTTCTCCTATTCCTATGGCAAAAAAGCAAAGAGAGAAAAGGAGAAAGTATATTACAGAGAATTGAAAACAGGTACCTTTTATTAGTGTAGCTGATAGTGCTGTACAGTTCACTGTTCTTGTTTAATTGGGCTACATATTGATTTGATTGTGGCAATGAAAATAGATGAATGTTCCTTAATTACATTTTAAATTCAACTTTCTGAGGCTGAAGGTGCTTTTGAAAATCACACGTAGCTGCCGGCCTCACAGCAACACGGGTTGACTTAAAGTTCCGCTAATGCTGAGTGGTTGTGCCCAATGCTGAACCAGTGCAAAGCCTTCATTAAAATAAAAAGCAGCTCTATAATGATATTTACATGACATTCAAAGTGCTCTTTGTTCTTACAATAAAATACATTCCAGATAATTCCACACTACCAACCATAGTTCCCATTATCCAATTTTGCGATTTTTCTTATGTAAGCAAAGTTTTTTTTGTAACATGTCCACTAATTATTACTGTTGTAAGGAAAGGTTCAGAAGTATTTAGACTCCTTGGAGAGTGAAGACAAATGCATTATAGAAATAATGCGTTTAGCCTCCAGGAGTAACCCTCAGCTCAGTTATAAAAGCTCTTGCCAGTCAAATCTACAGAATACGATTTGATTCAACTCTAGGGGAGGAAAGAGAAACACTTGCCTGCCTCCAAAGTTCAAGCAAAGATGCTTGAATTGCAGCTGCCAAGATGGGAGGTGGCAGAAAATGGAGGATTTGAATCTAGGGGGAGAATAAGTAAAAAAAATATTTATACATTCTGTCGCTCAGCTCTAATTGCTTCAAAGATTATTTATTTTTCATTTTTTTGGAAAATAGCTTGCAGCTTCTTAACATATTTTTCAAAGAAGGAGCTGGAAGGCATAATAAAAAGCAAGCAGGGATATGCTTTCCGAATAGACTGAAATAATTAATGTGAGAATGCTTCCGCTTGAGCATTTTTTATGAACAAAAAATACATTATTTTTGCTTTTAAATTGGAGATAATTTGTTACACGGAAGTGGTGGTTTCTTTAATCTTGAAATAATGCTAATTATAATGGTATTTGAAATCTGAATTTTTGCAAAGCTATTCCCTTGTTTGCTGCTGACATAACGAAGCTACTTAAAGACTTCAGAGGCTTGTGGCACAGTCCCACTTTGTTTGCCTGTTGTCCCTCCTTGGTCTCCCAGTCCCAGACCTCATTACTCCCCTGATTTGACCATGTATGGGTTTCATCTGATCTAGTTCACAACCACTCCACAAGCAGCTGGGTGTGACAATCCACAGTCTAAACACAGCCACCTTATGCTTCCTTTCTTAAGGGTAGCTCTTTCCAGAGTGACCACAGCCCATGGTCACAGCGAAGCCTAAGGAAATAGCAATAAAGAGCAATGTCTCCCCACACTAATCCACACCACAGCACATCTTTGGGAGGAAGCTGGGAAGGTTTTGCCCGTTTATTTCCCACTGAAAAGCAGCTTTTACTTATTCTACTTTCATGTACTGTGGAATTGCCAGGGAGCTTAGTCACGGAGCTGCGCTACCCACCTGCACAAACACAGGCAAAAAGTAAACCCAATCTTTGCCCTAAAAAGCTTATAGAAACATAGAATCATTCAGGTTAGAAAAGACCCTTGGGATCATCGAGTCCAATCATCAGGCCTGCTCTACAAAGTTCTCCCCTACACCATACCCCCCAACACCACATCTAAATGACTCTTAAACACATTCAGGGATGGGCACTCAACCCCCTCCCTGGGCAGCCCGTTCCAGTATCCGACCACTCTTTCTGGGAAAAATTCTTTCCTAATGTCCAGTCTAAATCTACCCTGTTCCAGCTTTAAGCGATTTCCTCTCACTCTATCGCTAATTACCTGTGAGAAGAGACCAGCACCAACCTCTCTATAATGTCCTTTCAAGTAGTTTCAGAGAACGATGAGGTCTCCCCTCATCCTCCTCTTCCTCAAACCAAACAGCCCCAGCTCCTTCAACTGCTCTTCGTAGGATTTATTCTCCAGGCCCTTCACCAGCTTCATTGCCCTCCTCTGCACTCGCTCCAGGACCTTAAGATCTCTCTTGTGTTGAGGTGCCCAAAACAGGACGCAATTCTCAAGGCATGGCCTCACCAGTGGTGAGTACAGGGGGTCAATCACCTCCTTACTTCTGCTGGTAAATCCAAAAATCTGTTTAATATAAAGTCCTCTCATCGAGGATGTATCAGATAGTAAACTGATAAGAACAGATCCTACACTACACTAACAGAGAGTCCACATACATCTCCGATTAAGTACATGGGTGTACCTCCCTTCACATCCCTGTGATTTCCAATCAAGGCCAGTTTGATTTAGCACAGAGATGAGTCCTGAGGCTTGAGGTCCTGCAGGCTGCCTGTCCACCGCAGCGTGGGGCTCTTCCCAGAGATGCGTGCCCCACGCTGCGGAATTCCCACGTCGGGAATTCAGTGGGTGTAATTACCTTCTGAAAAGCAAATTCGGACACTGTTTCCACAGCCACGGAGTTTCATTTGGCAGAGGAACCGGTGCTTATCCACCAGGCAAGCCTGACACTCCCCCGTCTCTAATCAGGGCTGTGTACACAAACAGAAACAACAGGCTGCGGGTACACGTACGCACCGTGTTCCTTTCTCCAGGCGTCTTTCATTATTCAGCATGTTTTCACTGCTGAACAACAAATTGTTAGTGGTGTAACAAGACAGGAACATGTGTTTGGGTACGGAGTGCTACCTGCAAAGCCTTGGCACTCGCTCTGCCGAGCTGCAGTTCTCCCGTCCGGCAGGGTCAAAGCAGCGGCTGAGAGCAATGCAGCCTGTGGTGGTATTGAGGATAGGTAGAGGAGAAAGCCTGCATTTGTCAAGGGTAGGAAATAAGATGAAGAGGATGAGAGGCCGAATTTCTGAGACACGTTTTGCGGCGCCAGTGTTCCCCCTCCCCCTAAAACACAAATATAGTCTGGAATAGGGAACCAGGTGAGATCCCAGGTAAAATGACTTCCAGGTTCTAGAGCTGAGTTACCAGTGAGCTGACAGTGTTACTCAATGTGATCAAAGGAAAAGCAGGAGGCAGAGGGAATTGATTATAATGAGATTTTTTTAGCTACGATGAACTTGGTGGAAAGCAAAACATCTGCAATGGTACATCAGGAAAACAGACTGAGCTTTTATTTTGAAGCGTGTTAGCCAGGTCTGAAGCAGGAAGATGGATAGACCTGTGAATCATCAGCATAGAGGTAGTAGTTAAATTTGTGTTTTCAGATGAAAGTGGATAAGGCAAAACCTCTAAAAGAAAAATCAGAAATAGATTTGAGATGAACCAGCAGAAATCAGAGACATGAGGCCAAGAAACAAGTTTTAAGAAGGATGGGGATGAAGGGTATTCACAGTTCAAACCAAGAGAGCGACGGGTTCTCGGGAGGTCACCTGGTGCATCCCTCTGCCCTGAGGCGGGATCAATTATCCTGCTGTCTTTCCTTTCAGAAGTCTGTCTGCCCTGCTCTGGAAGGCCTCCAATGGTGGAGATCCCACAACCTCCGCAGGCAGTCTACCTTAGCGCTTTATTATTCTGATTGTTATGAAAGTTTCCTGATGTCTAACCGGAATTCTTTGCTGTAATTTAAGCCCATTATGTCATGTCCTTTCTATTATGCACAGATTGTTTCTGTCTTCCCTGCCGCTGTTTCTTCTGTAATTACTTTCATGTCCCTCTCAAGCGCTTATTGTTTGGGCTAAACAACCTCATTCATCCAATCTGTCCTGCTAGGTTGAGGTTTCTAGACTTCGTTTTAGCCTCTTATCCAAACAAGTGACATCTTTTTTTTGAAGTAAGGAACCCAACCCAGGAAAAAGTGCTCCAGCCAGGATCTGTGGCAACGTTGAGAGAAGGCATTACTTCCCACGGGTGATAGGTCTGCTCAAACACTGCAACTTGGCAACTGCCTTTACCACAGCAGGATGCCACCCCTGACTCCTGGCCAGATTGTGATCAGTGATGACCCCAGATCAGTCAGTTTTTCCTCTGTGTAATTGGGTAGCTTGTTATGCTTAAATACCATCAATTTGTACCCATAAGACTTCCATTTCTGTTCTCAGCTGCATCCAGGGTAGGACTCTACTCAGAAAGACCATTTAGTTGAGGATACAGTGCATCTATCCTCTATATTTCTTATACGTTGATTTTTGATATTACTCCTTTGGAGAAAATGATAAAAAGCTATCAGTCTCAAATAAAATTAATTTTCTATCAGACTTTAAGGCCTGTTGCATCTGAGCTCAGTAGATGTTTAAAATTTCTAGTATTTACAGACTTCTGGAGTCTATGAAAGATTCAGAATGACATTTTAAAAATAATATTTTCCATTTTTTTCTGCAAATTTCTTTTTTGAAATAGGACACACCTCAATTTTACACATATATATTTGTTTAAAGAGCTGAGTATACGTGCTTTGAATTTATCAGTCTTTGGAAAAAAACATTTTCCACGGCCAAAAGTGAATATTCACATTTTCTTATATAAACACCCTTTTCACAAAACATCTACAGAAAAACAGATATTTCCAACTCGTGCAATAGCCCAGCATGAATTTACATCTTCCCCAAACCACTTGTCCCGTCAGACACTTGGAACAGCAGCTTACTCTATTTGAGCAAAACAGCCACATTTGCGGTTTCCTTTTTTTTTTCCCCCTAGCTATTAGTTCTAGAAGTCTACTTCTGTTGGCAACTCTAACTGCTCTGTAATAATTTACTAGCTACCAGCACCTCAGCGTGCCTGTGATGGTGTAGCAGCACAATCATTAGTTTCTATTCTGCAGTGGCAGGATGTGACAGAGAGTCTACGATTTCGGATGATTCTGGTGTCAACTAACTGTGACACTCCATCAGACCCTGCATCCTTAATGTCATGGAGAGTTACATCCTTTCATGGGTGATAAAGCATGGGCATTCTGACAACCCTGGTTTAAGTGTCCTCATTGGCCTCGCTAGGCTCATGTCACTTCATTGTTTTATAACTTAAATTGTCTCATATTGAAAATGAGGATTCAATTTGAGATTTTATTGTTAACCTTTAAGGGCCTTGGAGCTCAAAGTCTACTCAAGAGGTAAGTGAAGTTTATGCTCCAATTCTTAATCTACCTTCAGTTACAGATTTCTGCACACGTACCCCATTGCTTCTTGATAGCTGTCTGAAAACTTCAGTTTTTAGTGACAAAAAAGAACGGTCATAGATCTTCAGCTATTTCCAGGGATGTTTTTAAAGATAGGTTCATTTTTCTTCTGTTTGTTTGAATCTTGCCACTTGTTTCACTTTAAAATTTTATGTTAGAGCTGGAAAGAATTGTTCTTCTTGCCCAGCCTCCTCTTTGAGGAAAATACTGTTAAAAAACAAAAATTCAATGAAGCTTCCAAAGGGCAAATGATAACTTTTAAATTGAAAATGTTTTAAATTTAAGTTTATAACAGGAATCTTCTTTGTTCTTCAAGTGGTCATTTTTCTTTTATTAAAAACCATTATTATCACAGAAGGCCTGCTTTTTGTGAAATAATATTTCAGTAGGCAAAACCCCAATTTTCCCTAAGGAAATATTTCAAGGGAAAACTTTTTACACGCCCAACTTAGCACCAAGTCTTCCCATTTAAACACCTCCACAAGTGGCCAAAGTTTCAAAAGAGATGCTCTTCCACTTAGCCACCTGAAGGAAGCGTTTGAATTCTGAGCAGCTTTTGAAACATCAGGCCACCTTGTTTGAGGTGTGCGAGAGACAGATGTGCCCTTTTCAAGATGTAGATCCAATGATGGGTCCTTAAGAACTTTTGAAAAATTCCCCTTTAAGAAGAAGGGGATTAGATCAAGGTGTGAATATTCCAGACATAAATACAGATATGACTCCGAAACCCATTTCTATTGCACGTGTTTATATGCTATTACAGCTTGCTTTATCTTTGTGATTTCAGTGCAAGTCTTTTACATATGGACTTGAATGGATTACAAATAAACTATCTTCAGGATGGCATGAAAATTAATGCTGTTGGGAAAGATGTTGGTTTTGTTGCACAGAAACACACCTAATTTCTGTTTGTGTAGTTGAGATTTCTTGAGGCCAGGGCTGACATCCAGCATGCCATTAGGTATGGAAAGAGGTCCATTGTGCTCCAAACTGGCAGAGAGCTTGCAAAAACTAAGCTTAAAGAGGGGTGGATCCAAGCCAATCCCACCGTCAGCTCTCAGATCTTACTCCCCCGTTCTTTCCCTGGAACAAGTAACCTTTTGCCCTTCCATTTTGTAAGGCATAAAGTAGCTTCTTAATTAGGATTATTTTTTTCCCCTGCTGGAAAATGTATTAACAAAGATTATTCTCAAAGCATAAAACTGCTTCCTCTTTATCTGGCACAATGCTGCTACAGAGCAACCGAGAGGTTCACAGACCTCTAAGTCATGATGCTGCACAATATTTGCAATAATAGCTCCGAGAATACCATGAAATTGAGGGTTTTCAATCACTCTAAAGAGCACTCCTCCTTCTTTCTTTGTACCACCATTCCCTGTTTTAACTCTGCAGTATGGATCTATCAAACTAATATTTTTTCTTGAAATAATCAGGCCTGGCCACTTTACTATAAACCAACCTGTTGCTGGGAATATAATTTTTGATGCACTTCGTGGGATGTTAAGAAAATACTAAACTCAAGGAAGGTCTCCTTCCATTTCCACAAGGCTCTGCAGGCAAGTCAACAAAACCTCATTGTCAATAACATCAAGGACTGTTGACAGATCTAATAAAATCAACATAGATTTATTTTCTGTGGCCATTGCCAAGTAGAGATCAGCAAAAGATAACTACCCTTATATTAAACACACATCTAAAGCCAACACAGTAGGGATGAAGGATGCTTGTGAAAGACATAAACAGCCTTCTTCTGCTTGCATCATCCCAGAGATACTGCAGAGATTAAAAATTCCTGTCAATATACTGGCTAAAATCGCCCACTGTGAACAAACTCATGAATTACAAAGAACTGGTCATTGCGTCAACAAACCAGAAGATTTTATCATCAGAGTGCTTTGCTTACTCCTCTCTGCTGTAAACTCTTGTCACACCAATCACGATGAAGGCAACGGCATCAAACAAAAATGCAGCAAGGACACATGTGAAACCGGGAAGGAGATTTTCCCATACACCCCGGGCTAGGTAGACAAAGAAGCTGGTTGTGTGCGCACATCAGAAGGGTGATCTGATAAAGCACTTTGCTAAAATCCCTCCTGGAAAGATAAGGCCATCTGCTCTAGTAAAACAATCCACAAGGAAAAACAAGTGCAAACCCCAAACAAACAAACAGCCCCTCACACATCACAATGTATGAGTGAGGAGCTTAACAGACTCTGCATATATTTAGTCTGATGGCCAGCACTGTTTCTCCCATACATATATATACACACACATACATGCATATAATTATTTTCAGATGGTCAGTGCAGATAAGATACTGGACACAAACTGATTTTCCTGATGCTCCTAGGTGCCGTATTTAAAAATGGCATTTTGTTGGCTGCTTTTCAAACTTCATAGATCTTCCTGAACTAATAACCTGCTCTAAGTGGAGAAGATAAGTCTGGTGATGAAAAGGAAGAGTGCTAACATGTCCTCTTTGATTTTGAGTAGATCAGTTCGGACTGAATTCAGCTGACTCATCTGGGTTGCAAAGGTAAGGGTGGAGATGCTTCCAATGTGGGCTGAGAGACAAGCTACTAGTAATACATCTACTACTCTCAGCAGCAAACCCGCTAGTAAACATTGATACCAACGAGGAGCAAATTAGAAATTACTTCCACTATAGGGCAAACAGAGGAGTGTGCTCACACATTTCTTGACAAAAAATAAGGCAAAACCCATGGTTTTACAGTTTGGCTGCAACAAAGCTGTGCGTGAGAGTAGAAATAACCATCAGGTCCAGTGGTTCTCAGCTGCTTTGGAGAAGTCACTGGAGCATCTCTGGACCAAATCACTAAACAGCCTCTGTGTACTCTGTGTACTATCTTGGTGGCATTATCTCAAGACTAAAATTTTGATGATTGCTTCTAATCACAGCTCCTGGCAAGCAACATTCAAACAGCTGATCTTAAAGGGCATAGAGCATAATGTTAAATTTAAAATTTAATTTAATAATTTTAAAAATAGCAATAAAATAAAATTAATACAATGATTTAATATCATTTTAAAATTACATAATTTTAAACTGGCAAACTCAGGCACTTATTAAGTAAGAACTAAAGAAAGGCCATACAAGAGGTCTTTCTAGCCTGATGTCTTCTTGCCAGGGCTGAGGGGAGAGGCTATGGGGGAGTGTGCCTGAACAGGACAACCACATTGTGCCTGCCTGGGATGCTCCTGCAGTGAGCTGCAGCCAAATGTAGAAATGTTACCAGGAACAGCTTTTCTGTGACGCTTCTGGGACTAAGCAATAAATGTTTTTCTTTTAATTACACATCTTAGTTTGCGTCCTGGCTGAACTAAACATTGTCTTGAACTACCTTTCACTTTGTCTACTTTCTTTTCAAATTAGTCTCAGTAATTTATATTAAATGATAACACATGCCATTTAAAATATTTCCTGGTTTGTTATGTAGCATCATCTACCTTCTAGATAAAAACCAATAATGCTTGGTGTCTTAATCTAAATTTTAATTTTGTCTGTGAATTTATTTTAATTTCCTACGCACTTCTGGATTGCACTTATTACAGGAAGCAAAAATCCTATTTCCAGTCTGGCAGCAGCCCAGGAGTACCTAGAGCCTTAAGAAAGGGATTTCTTCCTCCACACCTGGTCTTCATCCCCTTTCTAGCTGCAGAAGACTGAGCACCTATGGATGCATAGATGATCCCCTGGATGGCTCCAGTAGACGCTGAAGATCTACAAGGTTTTGAGGCCCATTGGCCACTGGAAATGCAGGACCCGTTACGCTTGTCCCCTTTCTCCTTCCTTGGCAGGCAGACAAAGGGGAGAGCACTTCAAAAGCAGTTTTCATTTTGAGCAAAACCCTGCAAAACCAGAATAAAAATTGGAAGGTAAAAATGGCAGTGAAGTACTCTACAAACCCAGATTCTCCACTTAAAACTGGTCACTCAAAAAGCACTACAGGGGTAATAGCAGAAATGTCAGGCCCATTAACCTACCACACAGGCATCATTGCTTGCTCCTATTCTTGCTTTGTCGGGCCTGAGCTGATGAGCTCCTTTAGGAAAGCAGAGAGATCTAATTGCAGAGCACTTTCGTGGGGTGTCCTGGGCAGGGACTCCTGTCTGCAAGACGTGTGAAGTCATGAGCACTGTCCCAATGGTAAATAAGTTACTGCTATAAAAACCAATGCTAGTACATTAGAAGTCTGTTCTGCAAGGTGTATGGCATTTTTTGTGTGTGGCTGTGACTTAAAAGCTGCAGCTCTTTTGGTGGTCACAAACAGACTGGGAATAGCAGATGTGTTTTTCATAGTAATTATTTATCTGATTGCTGAGACAAACAGCAAAGTACATCTCTAGCCATCTCTGCTGACTAAGAAGGCTCTTAAACACAGTACGCTTTTATAGTTCCTTTCCCTCTATGGCGAAAGCACTTTGGTGGGTATCGCAGAAAGATGTTAAGTAACTGAATGGGAAAATGCTGGTTCCTCATGGGAAATAAGGTGTGAGCTAATTAAACAGCATTTGGTGAGATTTCTTTTTAGAACTTCCTACAGCTCCACGTTTCACATGGGCACTATGCAGAAGCGCGGCGCTGGATAAGATGTGAGTCTGATTTACTTAACCTATGCCACTTGCAAAAAGCAGACCAGCAAGCTGCTGTTGTCCCAGCAGTCAGTGATGTACCTAGAGTGTGGTCAAAGAGGACTTCAGCTTCCAGTAAGCTTAACCCCTCTATGAGTGTAAATTGATCACTTAACATTAAAAAAAAAAAAGAAAAAGTCAATTTTGCATCTGACCCGTTCACCTTCATATGACGACATGACATCTTAAAATCATAGTAAGTATTAGAAAAATTATGCTTTAAATATGGGCCTTTGTATCTTTTACCACATTCTCTCTTGCAGTGGTTATTACCTAATAATTTTTGACACTAGTGATTAAATATAAAAGTTTTACATTTTATGATTCTATTTCAAATACACAATTGCTAGCATATATATCAAGGCAAAAATTAAGCCCGTCTTAAAAAGTCTGTAATTATATTTATGCATTAAAGTGTCAACTGTTTAAAATGAATGATTTCAAACAATATTTTTATGTAATTGTTTTAAAAATCAAACTATGAATCAGACTTTATTGTCAGTTTCAACTAATGGCTTGGATTTCAATATTTTAGATCACTCAGGATGTTCTGTAATTTAAGAAACCTTTACAAACAATTTAAACATTTACTTAAACAACAACCACAACTAAACTGGTGAATACACTCAATAAACAAAAACTGCTTGGCAGCAGAATTTGGGCAATAGCATCAGCAAAATCCATCACCGAGAAAGCACTTCATGGCTCACAGTTCTCTGCAATACTCAAAATGTAAGAGGAAGGGAAACAAGACCTTTCTTGAGGAGTTCAGGAACAGGAAACTTTTAAAATTTTATTTCAACAGCGTTTTATTTTTCTGGCCTCTGTTTCCTACATCTTTTTATACACTTGCTTAGGAAGCCAGATCTCCCTCCCAGTCAACAATATATATACAAAATAGTTTTCAAGTTCTATTCTTCCCTAAAATGGTGTTGCTTTTGCCACTTAGTGTATGTCATAGAGCAAAACTGAGGCCTGAGTCAGGGATGTTGCTGTTTACTCAAATACCACTGAGTACATGAATCACATCTGAAGTCACAGATATTTTTAATATCCATTTCTTAGATGATGAGCTCGCATTGCTAAATAATTTCAGGCCAACAGCAAATCCCAAAGAATTTAGAACATGGCAGCCAGTAGGATGCCTGGCAGCCAGTGAGGATGCCTCAAAAAGAATGATTTAAAAGAGGGGGAGTTAATTTCTAAGTTTTAAAACAGCATGCCAAGGGAAAAATAAGTCTTCTGTACATCTGCCTACATTTTTTGAGATCAGATTTCAGTCACTGAATGATAAAACAAAGTGGGAAAAAAAAAGAAAACCCAACAAAAAACAGATGAGTGGATTTACATGGGAGAGGATTTATTCTTTAGTTTGCCTGCAGGAAAAATATAAAGTGACACTGCAATTTGATAGGTACGTATTTTCAAATAACACATCTAGCTCAATTGCAGATATGGACTTCTAGATCTTAACCGCAGCTTTTAATTCTGCTTTGACAAATTTATGTAAATAAATAGACCAGGAATGGACAACCACTGGAAGCCTAAATCTCTTTTATGTAATCTTTGTCTGAGCTTCCCCACTGGAGGCTATCTGTTAACTGGATGTGAATTATTGCTCAGGCTTGTCTCCCTCATGAGTAGTACTCCAGGTGACTCCAGCTGCTGTTTAAGAAAACAACTGTTTCCATACGATTCAAAATTTAAATGTGGCTGCAACATTTTTTTTGATTTTCAGAAATATTAGACATAATTTCTGCAATTTTTCCAGTCCTTAAAAAACTCTTACCTATGGAAGTGATCTCTGTATGGAATCAACTGTCATGGGAATGCAATACTTTGAATTCGACTATTAGCTTTGGATTAATAATACCCTAAAAAAGTAAATGGTGACCATGTTACTCTGCCATGTTTCTCTTGGTTTCACTTGATTTCCACAAAAAAAATTATACATCAGTCCATATTTGTTCATACTTGGCCTGACGTCACTTGACACTCAGCTCCTGTTTGCCAAAAGGTCCATGAACCTCACTGAACCTGACTTAAGCTCTGGATTTGTACCAAAAGCTCAAGCAAAGCAACTTTCACCCTGTTGTAGGTTTCATTAATGCTCTAGCAATAACATTCTACTTGCTAAGAGGTTAACAAAAAGTTATTAAAATAATAAGATTGGAACTCACAGTGCAGGTTAATCTGCCCAGGACTGGAAGATCATGGGATGAAAATGAAGATTTGTAAATAAAGTATTTCAGAGGCTTTAAACTTGACACTGAGGATGATACTTCAGGCTGGACCACAGGATTTCAACAGAAAGTTGCAGTGACCCTCAGACAGAGTTCCAAGGGGGAAAAAAAATTACAAAGGTATTTTGAATATATAGATCTGGCATGAAGCAAAGTTGATTTTTTTTTTTTTTATTAATTTGGCTCAGACACTAAAGGTGCAGCCATGGGTAAAACAGAACACAACACACTTTCACGTAGGACTTTTTGAAGCTGTTCAGTATAGAAGGACTGCAGGAAGCAGAAGGGATAACTATGTTCTCTGAGTGCTGATGAGCTCCTTAGCCTCTTACAGTTAAACTCAATGGCATCAAAATAAAAAATGGTGTAAGGCCGAAAGCAGCAATAAAGAAAGCACCGCCAGATATTCTTACATACCACAGGATCAAATCACTGAGCAGTAAGACTTTCAGAACCTTTTGATTCACCGGGCTGGTAATTCTGCTAGAACTGGACTATATCTCCTATTTCCCCTTAAATGTGGAATACACCAGGAAAGTACATTCTTGAATAGCCATCTGAAATGCCAACGGTTCCCTTGCCTATTACAACGCTGGAGTTGCTTCATATATGATGAGGAGTGTGTTTTTTTTATTTTTTATTTTTTTTTTTTGTCCAAATAGTCATGGTAAAGTGTTTGGTATAAACTGCAATCGTCATTGCTTACCGAAGGCGCAGACAGTTGGCTTTACTAGGTGATTTCCTGACTTTTAAGACTGCATTTTCCTAGCCAATCTTACTGTAGTTTAAACTGCATTGTATGAGTTTCCCCTTCCTTTTTGGAATAGTATAATTTGCTTCATAAATTACACACGGTGGAAGCCTGTTGAATGAATAACCTTGTTGCACAGAAAATTAATTCTTTTGACAGGTTTATTCCTTTAACAGGTATTTGGTGGGGGATTTTACTGCATTATTGTATATATTGTGGCTTGCTGCACAGAAAATGTTTCACAGTATTTCAGCAGGTTTATTCGTTTAACAGAAATAACTATTCCTGTCCGTTTACCATTTGTTACCTATGAAATAAATATCTTAGTTACAGATTCTTAAAAGAAGCTCAGTTGTTTTGCTCCTGTGTTTCATTTGAGTGCAGAGAAAATACATTTTTCCTTCAATCAGCACTCATTTAAATGCATGGTAATATATACAGTTGTAATGAACCATATTTTGTTTGATTATGTTAATCTGTAACAGTGTTAATTTCCTTATATATATGTTTATGTGATTTTTGTTTTAAATTAACATTTTACCATGCCTTACTAGAATATCTTGGATTATTTAAGGCTCTGTGCACTATCTTGGCATGAGAATTACATAGCACAGACAGCACGGCAGCAGAGGAAGTCAGATTGAATGCCACATGACCTGATTTGAGCAAGGCTAATTATGTAATTAAGATATTGAACCAGAAGCCAGAATAGCTGAGTGCTGCTCCTAGTTTCTCCAAGAATGTTCGGTGGGACATTTAGCATTTACCTTTTCTGTGCACTACTTTTCCCTGCTATGAATGGGGGTACTGATATTCAGAAAGTATAATATGCAGAATAAAGGCGCTCCGGGTGCACTGCCCGCAGCACACCGTAGCTCAGATATGCAAAATGTTTGCAGAATAATTCCAGTACTTTGCACTGTTTCCTACTTCATGCATAATTTACACTTTGAGTATTGTGGATACTTGGATTGTGGGTACTTGGATAAAGCCTAATGGAAACATGGTGCTCATTGCTTCTCCATTCAGTTTAGGGAAGAATGAATAAATTCTTCTTTTTTTCTTTTTCTCTCCCCCCGCCCTTCATTATTTGAATGCTTAATCTAGGAAATTAAAGTTGCTTTGAGATTTCCAAGTTGTTGTAGATACAGCTTCAGGAAACTGATATTTTGAACTTGTCAGCGGTGTCCACCTTACATTATACCCAAGAAATAAGAGACTAAGACATGACAGGAGTTTACAACCAACTTCTCACAAGATACCAAGACAAGAGACATTTGTGTTACGTCAGTACAAACGTCTGTGCAGCCAATAAACTTCTCAGAATAAATGTTTGTAAACGATTGGCATAAAAGAAGAAAAAGAAAAGAAGGGGAGAAAAAAGTAAGTCCTGGCTGTTTTTTTTTCTTATAGCAGGAAAAAAAATGAATATTTCCCCATTGATACTTGTACACTTAATGCATCAGAACTTTCTTGCCCCAAACCATAAACTAGTCGACACCAGTACAGTCACTGTAACGAGGTAAATCAGAACATCCACTTTCCAAAATCAAAAGCAAGCACCACCACAGCTGTCCAAGACTGGTCGGAAAACATGGTCCTCAAAGCCAGAACAAAATATATTAAACATGTAAATATAGGTAGATGTATAGCCTTGTCTGGAAGGCTCCAGGTTAACATTCATCTAGTTCTTACAGAACAGGAGACGAACAGTGGCATACATACAAGATCCAAAAGCACTACAAAAATAGGCTCTATGTAAAAAGCCTCGTTACGGTGCTTTTGTTAGGTTAAAGGGTTTAATGTAACTTAGGCTTACATTTGGTTTCACTGTCATATTATGCTTTTAAATACTTATTATTGAACTACTGTTATAGCTCTGAACTGGGAAAACCGCAAAATAACCTGAGGTGATTGTAAAATCAGAGACGCGGCAAGGTGACAGGAGTATGACAGAACCATGGTATAGAGAGGTAGAGGACACAGCGCAGACACCCACCATCTCATACAGGCAATTCTACACCTGTGCGGGTTTCCATACTGGAATATTTCAGAAAGCTTGGCTCAGTCCATCTTCTGCTCTGGCCATTAAATGGTACGCACAGCTTGCATCTGAAGCACAAGTCTCTTACGACAATAGCATCAATGCTTAACCTGAGTGAATGAAGAAACAGGAGCTTTTGTAGGTCACGTAAATACTTTGGAGGTGGCTGGGTGATAATGTGTAAGCTACAGTGAGCACCTTGAATGACTTCCCTACTGTCCTACCTAATTTAGCAGTGTACAGACTCACCTATACCAGCATCGGGACCTCAAACAGTACTCAACACAATCCAGTAAATAAATTTCACGCTCCAGACCCAACCTGAGTCACAGTAGGGATCTGCAAAATGGTAATTACCCATACACATGACAAAAAAAAAGAATATTCTTCTAGTTAATAACTGCTGGCTACATCAAGACAACGTTGCGAGTCCTGCCAACTAGATACCTCTGATAAAGCGGAGCTCTTTCAGAAAAGAAAAGCTACACCAACACAAACATCCCAGCAGCTACTCAACGTTATGTTTCATTGAAAAAAAGCAGAGAGCCTGACTCACTGCTTTATAAATGCAGAAATCTGGAGTTATATGCCAGGAAAATCATCAAAAATCAAGGCTACCATAGGAGTGAAATTTTCCCAGAGATACCGGCTCTCATGGCAATGGAACACATATCACCAACTCAAGAAAATTTCTAGGGAGGCAAGGGAAAATAATATTGAGAAATATAGATTGACTAGACTGTAGAGAATTATTTCAATTACAATCCTCATACAAAACTTAGATCTGCAAAATGCATATGCAAAAAGATTTTGTTTTATTCCCATCCCCTCCCTACATCATTTCTCTGTACCAAGTCTGCACTTGCTGCATTTCCTTAAGATTAATGACCAACTTTGCAAGTTGCCACCACACAGTCCTCATCTTGCATTTTCTGGGGAATACCCTGTCTCATTTGCTGTTGCTTAATTTTAGTCTAGTAAAAAATATTCCAAAGCTCTCCAAGAGAGAGGCCAACAGATATATGGAAAACATATGAATATGTAATTTTAACATCTGAAACTATATATATCTGGCAGGCCTTACCTAATGGTTCAACCGAATCCCCTTGGCAAGCTTATACCACTGTTATTTTTACAGTTCCACTGGTTTGTTATATATGTAAAAGCATAATATTTTATCCAAGTTTCAAGGAAGCCAGTCCATTCATGATAGGCCCAAAAGAGAGCTTTCAAAAGGACAAAAATGAATTGTTTTATACAGAGTAGCCAAGAATCCACTCAGAGACAACTGCTTGGGTTTGTCGCCTTGAAAATCAAACAAATTCCCCATCAACAAGTTCCCCATGACTGGAATTTGAAATGATAAAATATATTTCTCTAACAGACATACTGGATTTCACAGTAAAATGATTTCTTTTTTTCTTCACAGAGAGCAATCCAAAACACATAATGTCAGGAAAACACAGAATCATACGTCGAAAGATTTGGAGTGGACAATTTTGCAATCACAGCGGAGCTTTGGCATGCATGGGCTTGCACATGTGCGGTTGTGTGAGCATAACCTCCCATCTTTTCCGTCAGACTTGACTTCATCTGTATTTGCATCCAGCTGTCTTCCGGCACCATAACCAGAACACCGGAAATTTGCTGAGGATGCCACACGCGATCAACGAGGAGACTTTACTCATTGCAGCAAATTAGAAAATTCTCAATCCTGACTAAGACGCAACTAGGAAACGAGCTGCCAGCAGCACCCTCTGAAGCAGATGGTTCCCACCACTTGGAATGCTCCTTTCCGCGCACTCCAGCAACTCCTGAAATAACAGAACGGGGATGGAGGACGAGTGGAAAGTCAGACATGGAACCGAGCTCCACTTAACAGCCTCTTACTGGTGGTTTGGTCAACGCTTTCTGCCCACTCGAGAAAAATCACTGGCAGGTCATCACTAATGACACATCTTTATCCTAGCCAGTGCCATTTTACAACCATCTATTGGGCATCTCTCAGCCAGTATGACTCAGAGTTGAGTTAAAAAAAAAGAGGATATTGGAGAAGGATGTTATAAAGAGCAGGCCACCTGCAGATCTCGGAATAATTGGAGTACTAGATGGGAAAGAGTACATTGTGCAAATTGTCCAATAAAATAAATTACTTATAAGGCATCTCAAAACATGCTAGAAAGTTAGGAATTATGATCAATATCACACTGTGAATAAGGTGCATAGTTTTAATAGTTCAGATAATTAATGAAGGGCACAGTTTGCCAAGAGTTGTGGAAGGTTATCAGTCACATGACATTTTTAAAATTAAGATCTCATGTCTTTCTAAAAGTGTGCTTTCTTTAGGCCACGAGTTACTGAGATTGGTGAAGGAATAGCTAAATGAAATGCTAGGGATTTTGCTCTGCGGGATGTCAAATTAGATTATCCATCCTTTAAAGCTATAAATACATGAATTATTACACTTGTTTTACAAATGAGAAAACTGAGGCATAGACAATATCAAAGGGCTTTACAAATGTGAATGACTCAATAACATTCTGCTATTGTTTATTATCCATATTCCTGTTTTTAAATGACAGAACTGAGGCACATAGAAATGAAATGACTATCTAAAGTCACACCAGTCTCCTTCTTTAACCTGGTAAATGGGTAAGTAGGCATGCCATTTTGACATACTAATATATGTGTTAAGGTATTAATTTCCCATACATCTTGAATATATGGATCATTGGGGAGCAGTTCCTGTTGAAAACAGCAACAGTCATATTTTTCTCACTTCAAACTTTTTTCTTATTATGAGACTTCTATTTAACTGGAAAAAGTTCTTATTTTTCTCTAAGCTTGGCAAGAACAAAGAATAAAAAGCATGGCAGTTTGGGTGGCAGAAAAGAGGAATTGGGGGTTGGAATACACAGTGGTCAGAGCTGAGGGAGAGGGATGCCATCCACGTGCTCTGGCCTACAGAATACCAGTGATAAATTCCTCTTGATCCATTCCGGGTGGACTGTTTTGGGTGAAAAATTAATCTACGCTGCTTCAAGGTATTTAGGAGGGCAAAGAAGCAATGTCTTTCCTTTATGGCTACAGTGCAGTGATCAGTGCCTCTGCAGGTGTGTAATTTAAAGAGGTGCTAGGAAAAAGATGAACATAAACAGGAAGGATACAGGGTGTATACGAAGGTTACTGTAGAGGTTGCAGCTGAATGACTGCAGGGCTACACAATCCTGTATCAGATAACGTGTGAGTTTATTTGCCTTGATTTGAACTCTCTGCTTAGAGCCAGGACACAATGATCAGAGATTAACGGGGCGATGCCACACAGAACAAAATACCCAGCACAGGGAAGTTCCTTACAGATTCAGGCATGACAGTCCAGATCCTGGCTACTGCAAATCACTGCAACAGCACATAGTCACAGATGCTCCATGTATTTCAACCTCCCAGCCCAGTGCTGTAATACTGCTAAGCACTGCAGCTCTTAGATTCAATCCCAGCAGAACCAAACTCACCTCCCACAGCACACTAACCACCTAGACACTTGCTCAGGCTAGCCCAGAAGTAATTAAAAAAGAAAGTTTTCCTAACGACATTGACCCCTGTAAGAAGGCAAAGTCTGCATTCATCTGTTTGCCAATCTACTGCTGCTAATAGTCACGGATATACCAAAAAGGAAAAGTGACTGACTTATCAACATTATTTTCCTTGTTCTTGATCTAGGTCATCAAGTAGATTAATATGTAGTTGCAAGCTGTTCATTCATTGTAGAGGAGCATGTACATAGCAGGAAATATCTCCCATGGCACTGATAAACTCTCAGAGGCTATAGGCCAAGGTGTTTATGCTCCAATGGAGACATTTGTGCCAAGTACCTGCTCCCAGTGATATAGTTATAAGCATTAAACTCGAAATGTAACTTTAAAAATCTATTACGGTCTATAGCTTTTATTATTTCCAAGACGGACAACTGTGTTGGTTATTATCAATATGTTGTGAAAGGAGCTTTGACGCTTGGGATTTGAGGCGGGGGGGTGGGGGAGAGGCACATGGGAACATTTAGACCAAATGTTACCAAACAGATAAAGCATTACAAAAACGTTTGAGAGAAATGCTTCCCTTTTCCAGCCCCAGCTTTCAGGAGGCACCCAGCACAAGCAGTGTGAGATAACCTTTAACTTGTAACTTTTAAACATTTCCTTGCCAGGATTGCTCTTTGTATCTAGGATAGCATCTTTTCCAGTCTCTCCAATTCTAGAATCTTCCTTCAGTATTCCCTCTCCTAATTCACCCATCTTTTGTCCATATGGATCTCCCTCTATCTCTGAACCTACTCTACCTGCTACTGAATTTTGCCTTTCTTTGCTCTGTACTTGTAACTTCATCATCTGCTGCATGAGTCTTCCTGACCTCAGCAGTGTATTCAGTCTGAAAGCTCTCGCTTGGCTTGGAGGTTCTCCCCTTTGTCACGAAGCTCAGCTTTCTGCTCTGAGCATCTCTCATGACTCCCCTTTTCTTTCCTCAGATTTTCCCTCCTGGCTCCTGATCTCATGCTCAGCTGCAGCAGATTAACAGCCCTCTCGGCGCAGCAGAGGTATGAGAGCAACTTCTGGTTTGTGATTCCCTGTCAGGACACTTTCTGTCATCTTCATCATAATGACAGAGGAGGGGGAAGGAGAGATGACAAATACCTGGCTACAGAAGTTCTTCCAGAGCCCACAGAAATAAACAAGTCATGCACAGAAACTGGCCTAAAATGGTAGGCTGCAGAGTCAAATCACCTTAACAAAAGGGAACCGTTTCTAATGCATTAAGACACTGGAAGTCAGAATATGCCTGGAAACGTCTCAAACTAAATTTGGAGGACAAGGACACAAAATACACATTCCATTAAGGAGTGAGCTTTTTGACGCTATAAAAATACGGAATGTCAACAGCTGTGGATGTTTCAGACTGTTTACCAGTAAAATTGTTATTGCACCCGTTGTCATGTAGTATTACATTACTTTAAATGTAGTGAGTTCTTTGATGTGAATTCTGGAGCAGTAGTACCCACATATGGCAACAGAGAACTTGGCCTTCAAAGTTCTGGAGACATAACACAGAACCAAACCCCAAAAGGCTGTGACTTCTTGTCCTGAATGATTAATTTTATAGTTTTACAAGAAGAACTGTAGCACACTTCCCCTGTGAAAGAAAATAGGCAGTCTCAAAGCTGCATATTTGGATTACAAAAACATTTACACACATGGCCCTGCTATTGTCCAATGCTTTTAAGACAGTAAACCTATGCTGTTAATCCCACTAGCACAACTTCACTTGAAATGATGGTAAAAAGTAGATCCAGTCAAGAAAACATTTGGTTTTTACACAGACCCAGTCAAGTGACCTACTTGTGGCCATACAATAGTTTCCCTCTATTAGCTGACATAATGAAATTTTTATTTCTTATGTTTAAATTATGCAGTTTTGATCTTTAAAAATGAAATTTCTGACTCTTTTCCTCCACCAATTGTTACAATAAGAAAGAAGTAAGCACTTACATAGTCTCAAGTGAAACAAGCAAGTCAGTTAAACTTAAGAAAACCACCAAGAAAAACAAATCCTACAATCAAAAGTAAATAAGTGGTAAAAAAAAAATCATAGACATCAGCAAAATTGTTTTCTTACCTTGTTGTGACATTATGAAGAAAACAAAAATCAGAATGCAAGTTTTGATTAAAAAATCTGTCAGTCAACATGTAATTTAATATGGAGTGCCATATACTGCTAAAAGGTACATTTTAACATTAAAGACCAAAACTCCAATGATTAATATTACAGTGATGACAGAATGGGAGTGCCTTATTTTAATCCACTGTTTATCTCAACAGAGTAATTTATAGATCACTCGACATGTTTTAATAGCAGGCATAAAAAGGTACCCTCTAATATCCACTTGCTTGCAAGATCTGACATTTGAAGTTACATGTTCAGAAAATACCAGCAACTGCATTTGTTGGACATATATACAAATAACTAGTCATCCTACACACAGTTTATAAAAAGTGATCTATTAATAACAAAACAGCTCCAGAGACATATGGTCTCTTAATATTCAGGTTGAATATCAAGTGTTTAAGTTAAAATAAGGGCAGGAGCACAAAGAGTGGTCAGCATTGATTTGGCTGCCAAATATAGTTTTTACCATCATAAATCTCCGGCTGACAACTGCACAAAGGCTGCTTTACCTAAACCCTGCCAAGGAAGGGTGTTTGCTGCTGGATTGCCTGATAGTCACTATGACAACTGATGCCACAATTAGACAAGTACAATCCCACTTTCAAACAGGCACACAAGTCATTAATTCAGCAGGACTTTTGTTGACAATATGTTATGAGGGAAATATTTAATACAATTCCAAGGCTGATATATTCTCCTGTTATCTATAGTAAAATAAATTGCAAGAACTGATGAAAACAACCATTTAATTAGTCTAAAGTGAGCCGGGGAAGCTACCCTGTACATTTTGGTTTAATGAACTCACAGGTGCGCAAAGCTCCTTAGAGCTGTGGCAGACAATTTGAAGAACATGCTAAGAATGATTCTACATTTGGGGGGACAGCAAAAGAGAAAGAGAGTAAAATGTTCTGAGAAGTGAATAAATTGTGTCCCCAGGTCTCCAATTCTGTGAAGATATCCATGAGCACCTCCTCCCTTGTGTGAAGGGAAGTCCTGCAACGACTCTGGTAGCTGCTCTGAGCAGCTGCAGATGAGTAAGACTGCATGGTGATCACCACTACAATGACATTTTCCCACCTAGGAGAAATGAAGTGACTTGTTTACAAGTCTATTTTCCCGCTTGATTTGCTCTTTGAGGCCACTGGGAAGTTCAGGAGGAAGGCAAAAGAGATACAGAAGGAGGAAAATGCAGAACAGAAGTCTTACACAACTGTGAATGCTAAACTTAAAGAAAAACCTTGAAGGAGTCAGTGGAAAAAGAGAAAGATCAGTAAAATATTGACTCACACGTTCACAGTAATGATAGGGAGAGCCCTGAGACCCCTTACTACAGAAACACCATGAGATGTCCTTGTGCGTAAACCGTACATTGCTGTAAAGCAGTTGCTGTGGGGAGGGTGACACCAAAGCAAGAAGTGTTTGACATTTGTGGGTAGAGCCATGGGCTGGAGGATCTCTTAAGGTCATCTAGCCTACAAGAAAAAAAAAGTACATGCAGATGCTGAGTCTCCACCTGAATTGGCAGAGAAGACAAGCTCGGTTGCAGGAGCTGCTAAAGGCTCTGGGTGGTTAGAGCCTAAGCCAAACCCAACTTGTTTCAGCCCCACATGAGCCAAATTTGTGAGGCCTGTGCATTCCTCCTTGTCCAGGTCCCAGTATGTTCAAAAGCCATATTCAGCGCTGCTGGTGAGACTGGGCATGGGGACAGACCAAAGTGTGTGGATGATATTAATGTAGGCAGTGTGAAGCATTACACCTTTTTGAGAGGGGATCTGGACAACTTCCCAGGTGAGACATCCTTGCATCTCATTTCAGTTGCAAAAGCAGAACAAGGAGGCAGTGAGAGGCCGGTTTGGCGCAGGAACTCCTCTCCCCATCCCTGCAGTAAGTGGGCACTTTCCAACCACTCCTCACCTGAATGGCCTCAGACAGCAAGGCCAGGAGGTAGACAATGAGGCCATTTTTCACAGAGCATCAATGCCCTTATTTCTAAAGTTTCCAAAAGGAAAAAAAAAAGTTGTAGGGCTGTTGGCTTGGGTAAGGTCTTCCTCTGGCATCAATTAATTATTTCCCCAATAAGCACTGCTGCTTACTATCTACCAACAGTAGTACAGGCAAAGTGGTGGGAAGTTGTGTTGCTCCCCATTGCAGCCATAAATAGGCAGATGAGTATTTTTGTGTCCTTGGACCTCAAAGCCTGAACACAAGTCACCAAAAGACTTCTGGCTGAAGCCTGATCTAATCACTCAAGAAAATGGGCTCTGTACTGATGATGTTTTCTTTCTCCATCCAGCCAAAGCTGAGATTTGCACCACAGCGTATGGTATGTACCCAGTGCCTGGAGACACAGCTATGCCTCGACTGCCCCAGTCCTGCTCTGCTCTCTTCCATATCCCTGCACAAAAAAAGCACTGTCCTTCATCGGTTTCAGTTATTAGTTGCCACATACAGACAGGAAATAAAGTTTTTTCTGACCTTATTAACCTGAAAACATAGGGAATTCCACCCAAGCAGAGGTAGTAGCTGTTTTTAGCTTATTTATCTGTCTATTTGACAGATAAATGTTACCTTATCATCCCTCTAATAGCCCAACTTTTCAATCAACTGAGAAATCTCTGTTTGCAGCCACTATGGAAGATAGGCACAAGAGCCTCAGGAAAGCCATGCTGTAGTGCTTAAGCTGGAAATATGAATAGCTTAAAAAAATTACAAAAATAAACCAGTAATTTGGGGCATGAAACAGTCAAAATATCTTTGGACTTTGTTTCCCTTATACCGAAACAGGATATCTAGATACTTGCAGCTGCTCCTGTGGTTCACAAGATAGAGCAGGATCGCACTAGTGTGCGCATTATAAAGAAAATGAGATAGAAACCACACTACGATAAACAGCATTAGTCATACTACTTCCTTTTTTCCCCCACATTCCAATGCTTTTAAAAATCAGGCAATTATATATCATTCCCATTTAACACACACACAAACTGGTATACAGAAGTTAAACGATTTACTCAAGATCAAAATGTAAAACAGGGCTATCTGTAGATATGTTGCTTCTCAGACCCCTCTACTCACTTGCGAGAAATATTACATCCTCTGTCTTACCTAAGTATGGATTAGAGCCAGAATAATTGATTCCATTCAGCAACAATAACCTGATACATACAGGCAGTTTAAGAACATGAGTGACATGTGTTTCACCAAATATCGACGGCTGCATGGAAATGTCAACTTCCTTTCTGCACAAAATTCCCCACATGCCATTCGCCTTCGGGGAAATTTAGTAAAGGCTTCGTCCAACTCTGTTACAGTTAATAAGGTTTCCACCTACTTAGAAGCAGCCCTAACCATTTTCTCTCTTTGCCTCCCTTGATCACTACTTATGCTGAAGACTACATGTAATTCAACATCTATTGGCAGAAGAAGCATACAAAGCTGAAACTGCCGCACTGAAATAAATCTCCATGTTCTTATGCCTTGTGGCACTAATGGATGCCTGCCTGCAGGGTTTGTTTTGTCAGTTTTAATTTTAATTAAGAACTAACTCTGCCATGTGTCTATTTTATTCACCCCATTTCCTCCCCCCGCCCCCACTGGATTGCGTTTCACTTGCATCATGCCTCCTTCCTAAGTCTTGTGGAAGGGCTCTACACACCAGTTTCATCATAAAGCCACCAGTTCTCCATCCTGACTCTTTCTCATGTTTGATTACATCATGCTCTTCTAGATAAGTGTGTCTGTTAACATAATGACACTACTGTTCAATTTTAACGAAGCAATTAAAGATGTGTTTAATTTGAAGAATCTCAGTTGTTTTATTGTCTGCAATTAGGTATATTAACTTCAGTGGGAGTAGTAAATACTAATAAAAATGCTTTGCTGAACTAAAGTCTTCCAGAAGGATATAAAGACAGCAGAGCTGCATACTCTTATTTTACAAATTCAGCATGATTTTGATATATATAGTTATTAGAGTCACTTCTGTGCTTGTAACACGGAAAGAATCCTACGTTATAGCAATAGGTGGCATTTTCACTACAGCACCAACTTGACTTCAGAAAATGTGTGCTTAATTTGCATGAAAACTTTTTTGTTTCGACTGGCAAATACCAAGAAATAAATCTAGTCTGACTGAATCAAAAGAACACCTGCCCAATACACTCTTAAGTGGCAATATCCACATTTTCTTTTCGTTGGGATAAGTTTACTGCTCTTTCAAATGAATGTGTGATGGCATTGTTAGTGCCAAGTTCTTACGTAAGAGTTATTAGATATTTAAACAACAATGTTTGAAAGCCCATTGTACACTTAAAATAGATGGCTGTCAGGTCTTGTAAACTCCAGAGCAAAGCTGAAACGTTTATGTGATCTGAAAGCCATTTATTGAAACTGTATTTTGTGATTTTTAAATGGTACCGCTGTTACATAAGAGGAAAGCGGGAACTCGCACTGCATAACCCCAACGATCCTCGCCTGCCTTCCAGAAGTCCAGTGGACCAGATCCAGAATTCATCAGAAGTGACAGATGCCTGTCAATGCCAACATCGGTGGTCACTGGGCAGGGAAGAGGGTAAATGACAGCGAAACCAGAATTTCAAACGAATTAGCCAACCCAGACACCACTTGATGAAGAAAAGAGGGATAAGAGTGACAAGAAAGTTCCCCTCCCTTTCCCCTTGAGCAATGTCTCCATTACCTGTGTTTTAGGGTTGCAATATTAGGATTTTGCTGGTAGGGGATTTCTGGAAGAATAATAATGGTAAGATTTTTTCCTTGATGCTGGTTATTCAGTGGCTGTTTGTGTCATTAAAGACCAGAGAACTGAGCTGTGGCATGATTTCACGTAGAGTCCCACTGTCTCAGGTGACCTCTTGGTCAACATCATTGTTTAATGTTGTAAGATCTGTACTTTTAACATTCGGGTACTTGAGATTTCCTCAAGGCACTACAGCGCTGTATATTTTAGTATTTACTGAAGGAATACATCAGTGTTTCTCTACAGCCACCCAACAAGCAGAGCTATTAAAAAATAATGTTCATGCTGCTTTTATTTTGGTCTATGAATAAATATACTCTGCAACTTCTTTCCAAAACAAATGTCTTCTCTCGCAAGGCCTGCCATGTTATGTTGCATCTCTGCGCATTAAAAGTTAAAAAATTATTTAGCTTGAATTGTTAAAATTTTCATTAATGGCAATTTATGTCACTCAAAGAAGCCTCCTTGGGAAGAACATGGCATACTTGTACAGACCTATTATGAGAGTTGTCAGAAACATTTGTCCTTATGAAATATAAATAGACAGTATGTTAGATGATTTAGTGAGGGATCTGTTATTTATTTAAAAACAAACATGTTTTTTTCATGTCTCCTTTCAGGAAACCAGGTCATGTAGCTTAGACAAGGAGGTTCTCGTGCTAATGACAACACATCTGTAAATATTGTTTCAAACAGCTTAGCCATCCCCACGAACTCCCAGCATCTGCAGGCTGAAAGGGTCGAGCCACCTTAACCCCAGGGCAGGAGGCATCACCTCGTCCTTTCTCCTCTCTCCCATGATAACACATCAATGATTTAAGCAAGGATCCACTCCATCACTTCCCTCTGCCTGGGGTTTTCTAAAGCACCCACTGCTGAAGCACAGGAACCCTTTGGGCCAGCATGCCATTTTCCCAATAGCCACAGATCTTGCTGCCCCCAAACATCAGGTGGATTTACCCCTGCAGAAAATGGGTTGCGCTGCCTTTGAACCAAGACCTGGGCGGATAAACAAGGGTAATCCCTTTGTTCTTACTGGTAACAGCTTAAGAAATCTTTGTGTGGAGCTCTGCAGTGATGCAAAACTTATTTTCTACAACTGCTGAGGTTTATAACCAGAATCCATTTCAGGTGGACACAAAAATCCAGCCCAATATTTACTTGCCACTGGATACAAAT
The DNA here is from genome assembly GCA_013400055.1 of Nycticryphes semicollaris. NCBI lineage: Eukaryota > Metazoa > Chordata > Aves > Charadriiformes > Rostratulidae > Nycticryphes > Nycticryphes semicollaris. The sequence continues at coordinate 280,746 of VXBJ01003386.1, forward strand.
GTTACCTAGTGAAGTCTGCACTAGTGTCAGAGAGGTGGATAAATCCTTCAACTTTGTTAAATGTGGAATAAAGGAGAGAATAACTTGAATTAAATTCCTGTGCCCACTTGAAATGATGTCTGGCTGTGCCTCTGTACCTGTGCCTGATTTTTGCATGAAAATATTCTCTTTGTCCCTATCTGGTGTTCTCCTTCAAAAAGGAATTGAGTTAAAAAAGAAGGCAATAATGTAAGATTTTTAAGCAAACAGTTCAATATTTCCTTTAAAATGTTCTCTGTATTCAAGAGCACTTTGATTTCTATCTTTTTTTTTTCCTCCAGGCTTTGAAACTGTACCTCTTTTAAAAAAAGACCATCCCTGATTTTAGTCTTTTGTTCCTTTATGAGCTTTGTCCCTGACTTTTAAATGTGGAGAGAGTTGAGAGCCATGTTGTGAGAGGAGAGAAAATAAAAAAGTAAAAAAAAAAAAAAAAACTTGCAAACTGTGTTAAATACACCTTTTGTTCATTACGTTTAATATAACATTCGCTATGAGGATTGATATTGAATTATACATTAATTTCAATGCTAAATAACTCTTCTATTTAAAAACCCCTTAGTTTTCTTATAATGTACAGTAATTAAAAAGTGAACCAAAAGAGGCAGCAATAAATCAGGGTGTACAATGCAGTAAAAATATTATAATTAATATTTAACATACGTTTTGATTACTTTTAGAATAAGTACAAGAAATATCAATTAGAATATATATTCAAACTTTGCTGCCTTTTCCCCATTATACTCTGGAAAGGGGCTATTTTTAATTCTGGATATTGCATACAAAATAATACATAGTCCCTAATTAAATATAAGGCTGCAATTCAATCGAGAGTTTCTGCTGATGTCATAAATAATAAGAGCACAGCTCGAGGTATCAATGAATGGCAGCCAAAGCCTGAGATTGAATTACAACTTCAGCATTCAGTCTGCGGATCTGTATTGTTATTTGTAATAGATGGAAAATGATTATTATTATTTTTTAAATACAGACAAAAAGAAGGAAATTTGAATTCAAAATCTGTGACTCGGTGGTAGAAGATTAGAAGTCTTGTGATTAGAGAATGCAGCTTATTGGAAATTGAAATGTACAAACGTGCCAGGCAGCAATTCTGTAGCCGAGGCTATATTCTGCCTTTTTTTGGTCGTTTTTTGAAGCCTGTGGGCAAAGACATTTTTCCCACTGGTATAACTCATACCTACAAAATCAGCCACGGGTGTTGGTCTCAATAGTTTTGCCTCTGCCTTCCCAATCTGCGCCCAGGGCCCGTAGCTGGAGGTGCCCACCTCTCGCCCTGGCCCAGGGGTCCGAAAGGGGAGCACAAATCCTGGAGGCAGGAGGAGCTGCCAGAGTGAAAATCGGTGATGCCGCATACTGCACCCTGACCCCGCATGTGGAAGGAGCCTTCCACCCCTGTGGGCTTTTACCCCCTGTGGGTTTTCCACATAAAACCCAATTATTTATCATTTCCATTCAGGATGAATAAGGACTATACAATCATGCGGACATTTTCCCCAAATAAATGACCCCTTAATAACCAGAAAGATTTTTATTTATCTAACATATTGGATTTCAGTTATGTTATGGCAGTAGAAAGAAGGTAGTTAATCAATATGAAGGCTTGCTTTCAACAGATTGCACAGCACTCAGCATGACAAGATCCCCTTCTGCTACACCACGGGTCACTCATTTGTATTTTGGGGGCATTTTTTCATGGCTACCACATCCATCTGGCCATGAAGATGTACACCTCTCCATCTGACTCTGGCATGCAAAAAGTAAACGGTTTAAAGGTGCTAAAATGCCATGGGGCCTGAGCAAGGAGTGATGCACAGCTGTAATGCCATAAGTCTAAACTAATCTGTTACTCTAAATGTTTGTCACCTAGTTTATCCCCAAACGCAAACATGGCAAAGTCCCTTGCAATTACTCCCTCCCCTGTCCTCAGGCTCAGTTTGTGCAGATCTCTGGGGTCAATATTTCCTTCAGCCTAGGGAAAAATAACAGCAGTTCTGGCATGGAGTCTGGTCTCTTACCTCTGTTATTGCCCACGTAAAAGTGGTGCAAGGTGCCCTTTCCCTCCCTGGGTAGCTGTATACTGAGGGTTATACCCTGACCTTCTGAGAAGAAAAATGTTGATGTTTTACAATTGGTAAACTCATGGCTCCCAATATCTTACTTGCTACAGTGGTCATACTGCCATTGACCCAGGCTGGCTATGCCAAAACTCACCGGTATTTCAGTAGAAAGTAAGTATATTGTTGTCCAAGAGCAAGTATTTTGTCTCATTTACACCAAGAACAAAAGCCAAGCAAACCCTGAACACATATAATGAGGCTTCTAGAAGATCAGTGATTTCTCTTCATGCAGTAGGATTTTTTCATTTTTTTAAATATCCTAATGTTCTTAAACACATAATTTTTATTGCCTTTTCTCTAAAAAGAACTATTTCCTAAACAGTCTTACGCCATACAGTAGTAATTATCATGATAACCTGTTCATGCCTTCCACGTGTTTTTCTGAAAGGCAGAACACATCTATTTCTTCCAGATATTTCTGGTTAACTCCCAACAACCTGTAGAAATTTTGAGGCGTGAACCTCAGAATACCTGAATAAGCACTTGGGTTTAATAGTGCCTGTACCTGATCATATGGACACAAGCCCAGTATTTTCTAAAGATATGAATAAACCTCGAGAGCTCTTTTGAAAGTAGACATGGGAGCAGGGAGAACAAGGTGCAAAATACTGAGATGACCCCTCCTATCACAGAATACGTCTCAACGCTTCTCATCAAGACCAACATATGCAACAATTTACCGCCAAAATAAGCCTGCCAAACACAGGTACTTTGATATTGCTGATAAATAAGTATTTCAATTTGTAAAATATATGCTTACGTTGGTATGGGGAGATGTTAGTCCCAGGGTGATACTTAGAAAACGCAAACAGCTGTCTCTGTCCCCAGATACACATAACACAGTAATAATAATCTTCCTCCATGATAAGCTGCTATAGGTGTCTAACTTACCTCTCTCCTATGTCTCACTTGATTCTGAATTTATCAGGATTTCTTTTTTTCTTTTTCATCTTTTTGGTTTTGGAGATTATTTCACACTTGGGCTACGAAGGCTACATTCTAAGATTTGTTGCATAACTCTTGAACTAATTTTTTTCAACAGTGAAAGGAAAATCTTTAACAGCCACATCTCTCACCACCTCCTCTATTCATCAGTGATGCCCTGACATAAAGAAGAAGCAGTACCTGAAGGCAGAGCCCATGTCCCAGCTCTGTCAGCTGCAGCTGAAGTTTAATCCTACCTGCACTCAGCTTTGACCTTCATGTGTAAGGTTGCTTCTTCAGCCACTGCTGCTGATTTTGGTTCAACCAAGGCTTCACCTGCAAAACACATCGGTAAGAAGGAGGTGTTAGATGATAGATTCTGAGGGTATTTCACCTCCAGATGGAAGTAACACTACTACTATGCCAGCAGAAAAGTCAAGCAAAACAACCCAGTGGTCTGTTGCCCCACAATTAGATGGTGCTTTGGGGTGAAACACATCTGTGCTTGGAGGAGGAATGGCTTGGAGAAAGCAGTTCTTTTCCTCTTCTCTCTCCAAGGTGGATATGGTAGAGAAGATGAAATAAGATGGCTGGTGTTTCTGACTGGGTGTCATGTAGAGTAGACATTCTGAGAGTAGAGAGAAATATGCACTAATCCAGTAGTGCAAATTCACAGAAGGGGTTTGGAAATTTAGAGGAAGAACAGCCTGTCAGGTCCACACTGAGTTCCTGGGATTATGATGAGCTTCTCTCTTACTATTGGTTGTTGTCACCAAAATACATCTGCTGCTTTATGCAACTGAGGCTTCCTATGAAATCCATATATAGGCTCAATGATTCTTATAATTACAAGCTGAAAAGAACTTTGCATATTCATGAGTATCACACCATTTGTCACAGCTGTAGACCTCCAGTAAGCAATGTCTGCGATTAGGGTTTTGTTCTTCCCAAGTATATATTTTTCCTTGAACCCTTATTGGTTCTGAAAAGTTATGATCTTAACTCTCCATTCTTGTCAAACACAATTTTCTTTCTTTTTCCTGCCAGCAATATGAATGAATTCCTGCTTCTATAGCCAACAACAGGACTAGCCGGAACTGGAATTTGCATTGATGAGGCAGTATTTTATTTAACTAATGTAAAAACCTACAAAAAAAATGTATAGTTGGAGTGACAACAATTTTATTATCCCAAGTAAAGAGCTATTCATTCATTTTTTCCTCTGTGATTTAAGACTACTAACCTCTAGACTGCACTGCTCATAAACAAACAAGTTTTGTGGACCCTTTTAGGTTCAGAAAAGAGGTCAAATGAAATAATAAAGATCTGGTATGCTACAGGATGTACTAACCATTAAGCAGCAGATTAAAGATTGAAAGTTTTTGAAAGTTAGACAGCCATGTATGAAACCTAACCCACCCCATGGACATTTCAACATAAAATGGCACTAGAAGTGAGAAAAGTAGACTTTTTTTCCTACTGAAGCTGTATTTTTCTAACACAGAAGACAGAGAAGTGTAATCAGTCATGGTCAAAACCCTGCCAGTGAGTATTACTTATTTAGCCTCATATTCCAGGTGACTCACAACTTGTCTACCTGCCAACATCTGAAAATAATAAGTTATAGTAAAGTTATTAACTAGAACTATGTGAACTTTGAAGTAGCTAAACCTAAATTAAATATAAACATACAAAACAGCCTGAGGCTAATTAATCTAATTTGGGCTCAGCCACCTCACTCCATCTTTGTTTGTTTGCAGTTGTTTTTCCCCTTCCTCCTCATATGTGGTCTGCAGAGAAGGATGATCTGGAAGCTAGTCAGAGGCAAAGATTGCATCTTTCCCCTCCTTCGATCAGAAATATGTGGTCATTCTTCCAAGAAACTGCTCTCCACAAAAGGGCCAGTTTGCAACAAGCCCCGCACACTCAGCGCTTCTTATCTGCTGAAAAGAAGAGCTGAGCTGAGGCAGATGTGTACCAGCTGAGAGCCCGTCTCCGGGAAGCCTCATGCCCACGCAACATGTGTGGCTGGAAGGGGAACCCCATCCTCTTCCTTGCTGTCAGATATAAATTGCACGCTGGCGGCTTTGATGACAACATGGTTCTCCCTCCAGGAGCTTCCTCTGAAGCCGCTCAGAAAGCTGAGCCTGAAAGCACCACCAAGGGAATCACTTCTTCCCTGGTTTTTTTTTTTAACACACTTTTTGCTCTTTTACCACCTATGAGGATCTTTTGCCATCCTAAGTAGGCTGATAATGCGCCCAAAGACATGTACAACACTTCCATGTTTAGAGAGGTTACAATGGCCAGGCCATTTTTAATATTCCGGATATTTGAAACTTAAAAAGTGGAGGAAGGGAAAAAAAATAAAGTGCTAAAAATAAGCTCTTGATTAGGTGTGGGAAAAGTGAAGATTCGAGGAAATCTCAGGGCCGCAGCCTCAGCACGAGGCAACAATAGACTTGAAACACAAAAAAAGTGTCAGTGCAGTTCGCCTGTAAAAAGAGGAAAACGCTCAATAGCACAACAGTGAGTTCACCTATTATATAATTGGAGGTTGTGTGTACATGTGCAGACAAGAAGACAGAATAAAAAGCCTCCTCTAGGAAATCCAAAACTTGGCAGGTTTGGCCAGGTAGAGTATGAGGCGGGTAGTGTCTAACAACAAAAAGAAACAGTCTGTAACTAAGGTTTGAATCAAGCTACAGCTCCCTTCGCTAAACAGCAGCCAATTTTACTGCTGCAAAACCCATAAAAACAAAGGGAGAAGAAGTCTGGCACGAGAAATAAGGCACGGGGAGAGTAAGGCAGAAAAAAGAGACGCAGCATTAAATATACCATGGCTGAGTTACACATCTGATTTCATACAAGGATGATTTGGAGAGTTATGCAAAAAGCGAGAGAATTTCATTCATACTGAGTTTCCACATGGTCTGAAGTGCCTTTCCTGGGGGGGCAGACAAAACCCAACCTGCCCGACAGGAGGGACGGGGGGCAGCACCCGAAGCCTCCACCACCTTTGTGCTTTATTTTGATGTTTGGGAGGGCTTCCTAGAGTCCTTCTCATTCCCTCCCCAGAGTGGTGACCCCACTCCAGGGAATTAGTGGGATCTGTTGGCTTTATGCATTCTGTTAGCAGTACAAATAATCCTTAATTTGAGCTTGTTTACATGGATTTTTCTAACTCTTAGAGCCTGACTATGTCCAAGGCACCGGCCAGGTTATGAGAATGATTCACACAGCAACGAACAGTATTTCTGGTGCTATTATGGTAGAATGATGAAATATTTCAATCAAGGTATGCCATACTTGTTATTTTACAGAGGAGATGGCTTTAGAAAGATACTATTGACCAGTTTGGTAGAAAGAATCTCTATGAGCTCTTCTCTTAACATCACCTGTCGGGTCACTTCAAGAGTGACACCACTCTTCAGGCATCTCTGCTAACCCATATAAAAAAAATAAAGCAGAAACACTTTTTTAAACATGAGTTGGGTGGTTAATGTATAAGTAATCTTTTCCTTGTTGTCACTTACTCCTACTGCTGCATCTCCCAAAGCTCCCCAGGGTCTAAGGGAGGATTTCCACTCCTTGGTTTAGCTGCTTGTGAGTAGGAGTGAACTACTGAAAAGCAGCAAGAGCAACTGAGGTAAAAAACCAAAGGGTATGGAAGAGAGGGAGCCAGAGCAGTCCCTCGCAATGCTTGTGGACAGACCAGATGCCCATTTCAGTGTGATGCCTGAAAGTGAGCTGAATTGTGTTATTCCCTGTTTTCCAGGGTGGTGCTTTCTGCAAACACTAGATCTGTTAAGGTAACAGTCTTACCATCACTGAAGTGAAGCTATTTCCATGGTAAAAAACAGATCCGTTGTAACATGCAGACAGGAACATTGCATAACTGTTGAAAAAGGGAGCAACAAGTACCTACGCCACAGAAACAGCGATGGAGGGGAGGTGCTGTCTCTTCACAGCAGCACCAAGCATTTACAAGACGGAATGCATAACTCAGCCTGTAACTGTGAGGATGCCTTCCCTGAAAAACTGTTGTTGTTCAGTGAGCTAATATGGAATAAGTTGGTTTGAGTAATGGCAGCACAGAGCTCTGCATGGGCTCAGTGACTGCGCCTGCTGTGGGCAGTAGGTATGAACCCTCCCTGCCTCTGAGGAATCGCATTACCAAGAGCAGTCACAACTTTCTGTAGCTTATATTAATGGAAAGTGACGTTCTTGGGTACGTTCACAAAAACCTGGCAGGACTTGAACATCTCAAGAAGTGCCCATTGTAGAATTTGACAGTCAAAACTGAATTTCCAGGAGATACCTGATTTATTGCTGCATGTGTGTTTCCAGCAATGATTTGCCATGATCCACATGTACGCATGTTAGCCCATAACCAAACTACAACCAAACCCATCAACTAACTTGTTTTCCTTTTCCACATCCATCCAATTACTTCTCTCTTTCCAAATGTTTTGCCTTTCTAGACAGGAAGGTTTTTTGGGCCACTTCTTCACCTAGCATATGAAAAGCACACTGAAATTCACTAATAGAAACAGAATCGCGTTCTCTCATCTGCAGGAGTTCCCAAGTTACTAGTAACTATAGCTGTGTTATTGTGATTTTGACCCTGATCCTGCAACCAGGGTGATGGGGAACTGGTCGGCCACTGTCCTCTACCCCATCGCCCTCACTGCACACACAAGGTTGTATTTTGAGATGTTACAAGATCATTTTAGTGTCCCTTTTGATCTCGTAGAGTATCAACTCTCAGATTATTAATGTATAGAGACAAATGTATCTCTCATTGTTAATAATATCAAGATGAAAAGGTACTTGAAAGGTAATAACTTCTTTCCATTTAAAAATATATAATACAGCAAATAACTTACAAATGATGATGTATGTGCTCATAATTGAGTCATTAGGTATTTGCCCAAACAAAAGACACAGGTTCATTAACAACAAGCTTTAAATATTCAATGTTTTGTGGAATGTGGGCTGCATTTTAGTACATAAAAGGTTCCAAACCTTTCTTCTCTTCCCTCTGAGACGCAAATTTTTGATGTGCCAGTTGACTTATTAACCGAGGGGTTGGGTTTTAGGGTTTTCATTGTTTGTTTTTTAATCAAACTAGATGATGCAGGTACAGAAAGGCACTCTGAACAAATTCCAGAACAGCTCTTCCTACCCAGGTTTCTTTTCTTTTAGTTCCCCAACTGCACAGGAAATTCAGGGAATTATTTTGGGTCTTTCATTTTCACAGAAGGCTTTGTAGCCACCAGTGTTGAGACAGACCTTCAGGAGTACACAGGTAAGTTTGCAAAGAAAAAGAAAAAAAAAAAAAAGGAAGCACTATTTTGGAAAGATAGATTCAAACCAACATGACAAGCAAGCTCAGACCAAATCCTAAGCAGGGTTTTCCTGTAAAGTTTTTGTACCCCCAGTTTGAAACCAGTCACCTTTGAAGTTTGGCCATGTTTCAAACCGTAGACCCGAAGATGGTAGTTTAGACCTATTCTGTAATGTTTACCATTTCAGGCCAGCTCCTACAGATATGTAAATACTTTACTTGTGTGAGCAGTCCCACTGGGTACTATTTGCATGCATAAAGCAAATCACATGTAGCATTGTTTGCAGAATAAGAATATGATTGACAAAGTGCTTATGACCCTAAAAACGTGTGAGCATACCAAAGGGCATTAACAGAGACCAGACTAGCAGCTAGGAAGCTAACTTGTTTAGCTTTTATAAATATGTCTAGTCATGTATTCTCATTTTTAATTGCCTAAATACATTTGTAAATCTATCCATTAATAACTGAATTTTAAGCTTTGGGGGCATATTCTCAGGAACAACTTCTTTTAGATCTCTCAGCAAAGATACTACTGTTTTCAGAAGAGTTATTAAAGTCCTGGCAGGTGCAGAATACAAATCTATACCAGTGAGGGGTGGAAGTCTGTTCATTCCTATTCATGAACTGTGTATTATTTATGCAATGTTTGTGGGCTCAGCAATGCAGAGGATATTTTTTAAATAAATGTTTATGTTCAAATAACTTTGCTAGTCTTATCTAATCTACCTTCTTCATCTTAAGCACTGTAGGTGATTTTAAAAGTTTGCAAAACATTCTCTCATCTGCGTTTACACATTGGGTTTGGCAAAACCCAGTCATTTGAATAGCAATTCTGACACACAAAAAATTATCATAATACCATCAAGTATCTTAAATCTTCTGCAGAGCAGTTTTTGCAATCTATCAGTGGGAGGATTTTCCCCTCCCTCTGTTCCTACTCAATCCCTGACTCATTCAACTCTGTTCTATCTTTAACAGGGTCGTCCACTCCAGCACTGCAGAGGACAGGTAGATGTTAGGTTTTTCATATTCTTGATGGAAGCATAGACAACGGCCCTGTATTCAGAAACGTTCACTCACTTAAGGTCCCCAGAGACTGCTGAGGGGTAAAGTGTTAAATACCCGTGAAGATCTAAGCCTGCTCAACCTCCTCATGACCACGAAGAAATAGCACGGCACTCTGGGGTTTGATTTCCCAACTGCACCCTCAACACTGGAGCATCCTTTCTCTCCTGAATCAAGTTAAGAGCCACTTTCCTATGCAGAAAATCCATTTCTAATCTTTACTAGTTAACGTTGGCCCTCTAGCAATGAGGGCTTCTGTCCCTTCCAGAAGACTGTGTTGTAAACTTCAGCAAAATAACATAGAATGCTTTCATTAAGTTTTATCCAAGTTCAATTTTTCAATTTATCTGGTTGTGTTCTTGGCCCCACTAATCCCTGCTCGTTGCAATGAGCTCTGCAGATCTGCAGCACGATGGCCATGCATGTAGGCTCAGAGCACTTTGGAAAAACATATTGGCATGGCTTTTAGCCATGGAGTTTATTATAGTCCCTCCCAGGGAAAAAGGGTACTCTGGTGAAATAGCATCTCATTGCCATGATGTAACTACACTAATGCTGTCATTGAGAGCCCTGCAGATCACATCATACCTCCAAGGTGACACTATGGTATGGGTTGGTCAATGCCAGCATGACCACCACATGGAAGTGACACCAAACAGCGTGACAGCCACCAGGACACCAGGAGAAAAACCTGCATAAACAGTTGGGCAGAGTTCGTCTTGATTTCTTTAAACTAAATGTCTACAACTTTTTTACTCAGTGGTGTTTGAAGAGAATGACCCAGGTACAGACTCAGGTGTAGGCTGGGAAGAGGAGTAGGTGGAGGGGGAAGAGCTTGATCCTGTTTTGTAAGAAAGGCTACATATATTTGGGTGTCAATTCATATGAGAAGTTTCACTTGACATTATCCGATGTGATCAAAATACTCAACCCTACCAGTTGGGCTTTATAATAGAAATGCCCACTCAAGCTTAACTCCAGCAGCCACAATTGTAGCAATATAATACACCGTCACTGGACCTACTCAAGCTGCATTTTGATGATCTGACTTACTCTTAACATGAAATCTTTAGCAACTGCCAAGCACCAGGGCTTTCCTGATCGTTAAAATGTTTTGTCTGAGCATGGCTCAGACTTGCTCATCTCATGAATGCTGACTTGAGGGCTACTTGAGTAAAAAAAAAAAAAAAAGGGCCTTTTTATTTAAAGTAACAATACACAGGAAAATGAATATATAGCTTATGAATAGCTACAGTGATTGTAGTGTTCTTTTTACTTACTGATTGCACACAAGAAAATTACCCTCCTTGCAGGAAGCCTTCGCTAAGCCTTTCAGACCCTCTGAACCCTGCACCCGTGTTTCCCAGCTACCAAGAAGAAAGTTCGATGACTCCATGCTCATTGTGTGTTGGAAGGGGAATGTGGAAGGAGTGAAACAGGCCTCTATGGTCTTTGGAAGCTGGCCAGGGATGAGGCCATTGGATCTATATTTAGGAGGGGTTTCACTTAATAGGGCTTGCAGCTGTGCATAGGTTGGGGTGTGAATTCCATCTCTCTGGGTATAAAAACCAAATCTTTATTAAAGAAGCAGTGACTTTGAGACGTTCTGAAGTACCCTATCATTTTCACTACCCTGTTCGTCTGTTAAGGCATTTATATGACACATATAGGAAATAAAAACCATCAATAAATCCTGTGTATTGAGTATACTGATATAATGACCAATACTGTTAATAACCTGAAACAATGTGAACAGAAACAATACTTAGTGCCAATATAGTTTTTCACATATAAATGTTCAAAAGTATCAATCCCCTAACCACTAGTGTCAGAGCTGGAAATATTATTACCTCCATTTTATACGTAGGAAAACGTGGAGCACAGAAAGGCTTTGTGATTACCCAGTCATACACAGCCATATCATATCCTTATGTTCAGATCACCCTGTATAAAGTGTAATGCCAGGGCAATATCTGTTTCTGTGTATTTGCGCGTAACTCTCAGTTCAACAGGACTCTGACAATAACCTGATGTTCTCCAAATCTTCCGCTAGCAGCCCAGGCAGAAACCCTTTAACACCATGAAGTAAGATTCACCCATCCTGGCCCAGGAAAAACAGGCATTTCCCTAATCTTACACCAAATGATAACTTGGGAGGAGAGGACTTGCCCAAGTGCAAAGCCTTTATTTTATGGATTTTCAGTTTAACAAAGGCTTAAAGAGAATGTATTATTTCCTTTTCTCCATGGGTTGTTTTTTACTCCATAGTTGTTCAAGTCCACAGTTAAAAACAAGAAGTTGTACTCCACCTTTAATTGATATTTTTCTCTAAATCTTTACATACGGGCCCAGTCTTGCAAAACGTTACTGCATAACAGTTCTCAGACATGACCTTTTCCGCTAAGCCACAAAAACACAACTCTGCATCATGGTGCTCAGCACCCTGTGTCCCGTTTCTTCAGCATTCTTTTTCTTGGCCCAGATGAACACACTGTTACTCATTTGCAATACTGCCACAGATATCATTGCTCTAAGACAAAACTTAATAATTTCTCTCTTTGAGCCTTTCTGCTGATTGCCCCTTCTTTTCCAAACTAAGAATAAGTTGCTTGTATTCACTAAAGCCCTTTGCAGCTTTAGCTTCTCTTTCTCATTGTCTCTAGTTTGCCATTAAATGCTGCTAAATGCTCTTGGTAAGACCATGACGCAGCCTCCTTTGCTCTAGTTAAATTTTTCCAACATGCATATTTCTGCTTTTCCCCAGTCTATCCCCACAGGGAGAGAAGCTCCTCATAAATACCTAAAGAGCAACCTCCTCCACTCGGTTATTTGTTATTCCTCTTCCCCAGCTCGGCAGTGACAACAGGTCCAAATGAAATCTTTTTTCTCCTCCTGTGTTTGTGGTCTAATAATGGCTGTATGTTTGACCATGACTCATTGGATACCTATGTATTCTCCTTGGCAACGAGCAGAATTGCTCCATTTTTGAGACCAGACTAGATTGGGTTTACCAAGGACAACATAAAAACAGTCCAGACTTTATCCTTCTTAAAACATTTCACTGCTCTAACTAAAAACAAGAATTGTAAGCACTTTGGGACAAAGACCATCATTCTGTTTGGCATTTCATAACATCAAGTACAGGGAGTCCTGGCCCTTGCCTAGGACTCCTAGCAATATAAATAAAATAAAATTTAAGAAATCAGCTATATAATAAATCTCTGTCTTTACACGTACAATTGGAGAAACAGCAACATGCTCCCATATGTACCTATTAGAGAAGCACACAGTTATGCAAAGTCACATACCCACAATGATCACCCTTGAAAGCTTTTCAATTTTCCACATGCAAAGGTGGTTCTTTAAAGAAATGAAAGTGATGCAAAAATAAAGCTACTGTTATTCAAAACTCACCTCTCACAATATCACCTAACTTAAGTTGTACAAATTACCTTGCTGTAACTGATTTTTTTTCCAGTTGGCTAAAATATCTATTGTAATATTTAACTGTGAACAAAGTGCAGAAATGAAGGGCTTTGAATTGTTTCAAATTAATGGCTATAAAGTACGACTTAAATGCTTTTATTCAAAACTAATTATTTGAGAGCAGGTATTCTTATACTTCTTTAACAGCAGGATGCAACATTTTTAGCATTATGAAAAAGAAGCTTTTGCCATGTAAACTCATGGGGTGAAATCTCATCCTTGATCTTCAAAGTGTGACAAAGAGCTATTGATTGGGAGCATATTGTCATTTAAATTACAATTAGGGATGGGTGAAAGGTGGTTATTCAACAATTCAGATCTTTTAAAAAAATGCTGTCAAGGGCAACTTAACCTTAACCTAAACACACACTTTTAAAAACTTCTGAGAGTTTCAAGTGTTTCAGACAGCAATACGATGTGTTTAAAGCAACAAATCTGTACATTTTTAGAGTATCAGAGTGCATTTTACTAATGCTGTAATTAAAAAAGCCCTTGTGGAATGCTTTCATTTCCAGTTACCACGAAGCACACAGTTGCTCCAAAACTGAGGGAGGGAGGTGGAAGGGGAGGTCTTTGCAATTTTTAATCAAATTGTATCGCTCAGTTCATCTTGCTAGAAGAGCTAATAACGTGATTTAAAATCCAGATCCAATTTCTACTGTAATCAATGCAAGTCTTGTTCTCAGAGGAATTGGGTTTTGATCTCAAGAGCCAAGTAGAGAAAAGCACTAGACTGGGTCTCAGGAAAGCCAGTGCGATTTGCAATTGCTGCTGACCAACTGGCAACCTTCAACAAGCCACTACTTCTCCTATCCTCCACCACCTCTCTCCAATGAGATCCCAGGATCTCAGCCCAGAGCCTATATGGACCCTCTCAAGGCATCTGCAGTCGAAGAAAATACCAGTTGCTCCTGAAGCTGCCAGGGAGAGCAGCCCTTGGTCTATGCTCAAATGTACAACTCGGTGAGATTTTGCCCGGAGGCCAAGAAGAGCTAGTAACCTCCCCTATAAATCACAAGCACTGGGCTACAACCAGCCACTCAACAACATTTTGGGCCCTTGTTGGGTTCTAGGTCCACAGTCTACCTTCCATGATGACATAAACACAAGCCACAGTGAACGCACCCGGCACCGTGTCATCTGGCAGTGTGTTGGCTGGGCTGTGCCAGATTCTGATGGGCTTTTCTTCAATCTCATTAGTCAGTTTGAGTTCAAGCAGCTCTCCCCTTTCAGAGAGGATTACGCTGCCCTGCCAAGTTAGGAAGAGCATTCCTAGCCCTGCAGGACAAACAGCTTCCCAGACCTGTGTTTATTTTCTTGGATGGCATATGTAGCCCATTGTGTGATTAGGTAGCACAGCGGGGTTTGGAAAGTGGTATTTCCCAGGGTGCTCTGGGCTCTGGACGATTGCCAGCATGGGGATCAGGGAGGAATGTTTTCTTTCACTATACACTGGTGAATGCAGCAGAGTTCGAAAGAGATTTTGACTTTCCCCCTTAGCACTCAGGAGATGAGGACTCCTTTTTGTCACATGTACAGTTTTTGCCTTGCCAATTAATTTATTACACATTTGGGTCCTACTCCAAAATTGCAACGAAACCTGTGGATCCTGTTATCTTCAAGTAACTGCATCAGATTCCCCGTGGGCTTTCCTTCCCCTGGTATGTCAGTGGAAAGGGCAGAACTCAGAAGTTTCCACCAGATTGTCTCCTTGGGCAGCACAGGATGTGTGGCACATGGGCAAGGACCGTAGCTAAGGTCAAGATTCACGTATTTTGAACTTGTTGGCACAGACTAGCTGCAAGAGGAGGAGGGATTATTTTGAACAAAAACCCCACTGATCTGTTTTGGGAGTGGTGATAATCAGAACATCCTATTTAACTTTTGACCACAGAGCAAGGAAAAAGAGCCAGCAAGGTTTTAGGAGAAAGGGCTTTTATAGATTTCTTTCTTCTGATATGTTTTCACACTGCTAAGTAGGAAATTTTGGGTAAAATACAGTCATTACAACATTTGAAGCTTTTCAGTTGGCCCAAAGAATGGTAGGTATAGTCTACATTTCTGGGTTTCAAAACAAACGTGACAAGTAGTGTCAGCAAGAGAAAAAGACATTGCATAGGTCTCGTTCTTAAGTTTAGTAAGATCTCTTTCAAACCCTTCTAAACTAAAATCTCACTACAATAGCCTTGCTGTATTTGGAATAGGAACTCATGGCAACAAGACTTGCATGGCTTGCAGAGCGAACCCTGCTCAGCTGACTTTTGGTGACAGAGGAACAGAGCGCGCATTCCTTGCTATTATACTTCGTTGCTGCAGTTGCATTTTTCTACACCAGTAGACAAAATGGGGAGGCTTCCCTCCTTACTGGTAACACCAACTCAATTCATGCTAACAGGACTACTTGTCATTAGAAAAAACTCTTTGGTTTTTTGTGCCTGCTGCTCTCCTCTCCCATACTGCTGTTGATGGATGGAGTTCAGGAGGCATTTCTGTAGAGCAAAGGCATTAGGATGTAAATCTCAGCTGGCTGGGCTTGAGTTTGCAAAGATGAGAAGTAGCTTCATCTCACTCCCCAGCTGTGATGCAAAAAAAAAGAGTGGTGCACACAAACATTGCACCCATTTTTTAACCCAAAGAAATCAAATAAATCCAGTTTCTGCAACTTTTTAAACATGTAACAAAGACCAGGAAAGAAAGGCTAAAGTAGTAACTAGGTATCTATCTCAAAACTTGCAAGTCACTGATGTACTGGAAAAGTACTAAAAGAATATTGTTTGTCACTGCAAATAGGCAATTTACATTATCATTGCTTTAAAGCTCCTAGAACACATCTATTGTATAGGAAATTACTGACGGGTCTTATCAAGGTTAATTCCTATTTTGTTAACCCAGAACTTTGCAGGGTAACACGAAAATTTAGAGGCAGAACAGGTCTGGGTTTTTTTTTTGGTAAAATGCACGCAAATATAATTTCTAAATGTTTGAAGAACGAGCACCCAACAGGCGGAGATAACTGGGGAATGCGAGATGCGTTAGTGCCGCCTTGTGGAGGCTTCAAACTCCGACCAAAATCCTATTTATTCAAGCTAATGGCTCATTTACAAGAAAACTCCCCAATGCAGGGCTCTTTCCTAACATTTGTACAAAGCAATTTTGCAGATAATAAATAAAACAAAGGCAAAGGAAAGCTGGATTTAATTCCGGATGTAATCCTGACTTAGGGCAGGGTGGCACACTAATTCTCACAGCTACGAGAACCAGATTTTTTCCAGCCACGCAGTTTCAGAGGTCTTTTTTATTTTCTCAGGAAATCATGTTTCCGGTTGCTATCACCAAAAAAATTCAAAACATCAACAAGAAAAACAGTAGGGAAAATTCAGTAGCTTCATTCCCCACCAGTGCTCCTCCTTTGTCCTAGGGCAATGTGCATGCTTAACCTGAGCAGGTTTTCATGCCACCTCTCCACTCTTCTCTAGTTTGGGTTAGCTTAGCAATTGCCTCTCTCAGTACACATTTTTTCCCCTGACCCGACTATAATCAGAACGGGCAGATAAATATGAACTTGCCTTTAAGAAATAGTCTCCTTTTTAATGAAAAAATGAAAGTGGGTATGGGGTTTTTTCAGTCTCTGGCAAGTTTTAGCTTCAGACAATGCTTTTTACCAATATGCTATCTTCGGTTTACCTGAAAACCCCATTCGCAGCTCTACAGACAGAAGTTATAAGACTGTTTTCATACTGATTATTGAAAAGAAAATACCTTGCAAGAGCATTTGCCTTAGACTGAGCTCAAGCCTCATGTAGCTCATTCTAAGGTGGCAGATGAGGTGGGCCACAACCAGTAAATGAAGGCTTCATAGCCCCCAAGAGCTTTGATTCCTCTTCATAAATACGGCAGCAGCAACATTTAACATTTTCAATCACTCATTTTCTTGGGAGCTAGGGAAGCATTTCTATATATATTCTTAACCGCTGTTGGTTGATTCAAGATTTTTCACAATATGCATTATTCTCACGGGATACGTAGCTGGCTAAGTGGCCACAAGGCTTCTGAATTATCACCTCTGTACACAATACATTTTGTTTAAGTTATAACCACATAATTTAAACTGCTTACTTAAATTATAAAATATTCCCAACCCCAAACCCAATACATTTGCATTAAGTAACATTAATGCAGGACTGGCTTATGCATTCCAAGTTTTTGTGGTTTCCCAATTAGTCCTCCAGTAACAGTATCACATTATCATAATTTTAAGGTGTTACAAATATGATATCCAAATTAGAGATCAAATTCCCTATATTATATGTTTCATCCTTAAGGGCTTACCAACCAAACACAGATTCAGCAAAGTCAGAGATGTGCTAAAAATGCTTGTTCTTCATATTCAGTCCCCAGTTTCATAGCAGCAAAGAGTAACTCCAAGAAAGGCAAGTTATGAATCGCCCTTAGACGAACACTTCACAAGGTTATGCCTAAAAAGCTGGGGAACCTCTAGAAGCAATCTTTAATTACCAGAAGTTCTCAAGTGGTAAATTTTCAATAATTTCACTAACATCAGCTTATACAACTGAGATTTGCTAAATTCATTACCCGCTTACATACGATACCAATTTCACGTGCAAACTAACCCCCAGTGCAAAGCCTAAGTCAATGGAAACTGTAGAGTTTCATTTACTTTCACACTGGAAACGAGATGCTGTGACACAGAGCCATACAAGTAAGCCTTCTTCACCTCAAGATTGGAGAATATTATTGAAACTTTCATCAAACGGAATAATGATTTCCATCTGTAACCTAATTCGTACAGTGCCTCTCCCAGTTCCTGGTAACTTGCTTTCAAGACACAGAACACTGTAAATGTTTGGATTTTTTTGGCTGCCCAGACTTTAAAAGACAGAGAAAAGAGCTTGAATTACTACGTCAGCCCAAAATAAGAGAGGTTAGAGTTCTCAAAAGATATATAACAAATCACTGGAATTAAATAGCATACAGCTGTACGCTAGAAAAAAATATACATATATTTGTTGGGTAAAAACTCAAACAATAAATCAAGCCACATAGCAGAGGTAAGCTCCAAATGCCTCCAGTTATACTGCAACCTGTATGTACCGCACAGGTAAAAAAGGAAAATTATATGATCCTCTGTCTAGAACCACCATCCATTTCTACAGCAAGATTTCTTATGCACTGAGTTATTCAGCTCATAACCGCAGGTAGTAAGATGGCTTCACTGCATCCAAACACCAAACTTCTTCATCTATGTACTCCTTCCTGGCAGCAAAAATATTAAGTAACAAGTACCAGCTGCATCTGACAATCTTTAATCAAACTTGGCATTGGTTTAAAGATTGATTAGGTATGTAGGACATCAAAGAATAAACCTCAGGGGATGAAAGTGAACAATAGCATTATTTTCTTACAGCGAGTTTAAGAATAGGTTGTATTTAGATAATATGTATGACTCGTATATAGCCACATCTTTTGCTCACACCTCAAAATATCCTGGCAACATTAATGAACCAATATTAAAGATTATCAGAAAGGTCATATACTTTAATGAAAGCATAGGAAACCAAATAATCTAAATTTTTTAGAAGCACATCCAAATAGAACATTTTCTGTCCATTGCCAAAATATAAAATATATACCAAAGTCAAGGTGAAAATGTAGGCAAAGTTTTAAGTCTGAAATATTTCATTAAGTTCAGTTCCAGAAATGTAATATTGCTCTTAAGTTTTTCTTCAAATACCAATATAATTTACAAACAGCCTAACGTTTCCATATTTCAATAATTTCAGACTAACTGAAGAAAAACAAATCAATACAGAATTCAAAAATGAAAATTTAAAGGAAATTATTTTTCCTGGAGCATTAAAAGTAACAGCTTCAGTCTGCCACAAATAAGATGGCAATGTTTAAGAGGGGAAAATAACTTTGCAGAAGTGCTGGCATCTGAGAAAAATGCCATCGCTTTCCAGCTCTATCTGAGTTTACAAGTTGTCAAAATACAGTTCCTGTTAGAAAATGATCTTTTTGATGGTTTTCCTGCCAAGCTCCCACAGGTTGGTTTGAACTGGTCATTTCAAGAAAGCCACTATAGATTTTTGCCCCCGCAGAGTCTCAAACACGCTTTTTTAATTCAATAGGCATACAAAAAAAGAAAAAAAAAATAAAAGAAATAGAGCGTGAAAAGCCTTTTTTGTCAGACCTCTTGCTCTTTTTCCTTTTATTGTGTATTAATATTATCATTAAATATCAATCACTCCGGTTAACCCGAGTGATTGATTACATTGCAGGACGTTAACCTGTATTTGAAATATCAGTCAACAACTGGCACAGCTAACGCCATGAAAACGTTACAGTTAATGCATTACAAAGCTCCCTCCTTTCTTTGCTCTCAAGTCATGCATTTCTACAAACCCCCAGCCCCACCAAGGCTGCCAGGTCTGTGTTAAGAAATCGCACTTTTCACCTCCTCTATAAAACAGCATTTAAGGGTCAGCAACCCCAGGCTCCTCCAGCAGAAGCCTGGCACAGACATGGACCATGAACCCCACCGCTGCTACTGGTTAAGTATAATCCCCACCAAATATATCCACCCTCTTTTCTATCTGCACCAGGACTGAAGATGACTCCTGTGGGAAGCTCAGCAGCTGAAGGACCAGGTGCTCACTGCTTGGATAATTATTTCGTAGCTGTCACAACTGGCTGTTAACACTTCTCTCCCGGCCTTCCAACCCTCTGTACAGTTGACTGCACTGTTTTATTCTCTTAGATGTAATTTCTTATTTTTATTTTTTTTTTTATCTGATTCCTGGTCTACGGTTCTCCATGGCGGGAAATACCAGTTCTTGGAGGGCTGTATATACAATGCTCTTTTAAGATTCAGAAAGCCTTCCCTGATGGCAGCATGATATTTGAAGATTGTATGAAAATACATATAAGATGAAAACCAGCATGCAACTTTTTGTACATTCAGTTTACCTCAAGATCAGGGAAGTTTTGCAAGAGATTCTCTTCTGGAGAATCTTTTCATCAGCTCACATGCTCAAACAGGATATCTAAAAAATTTGGCCCCTTAATTTTCAACTTTATTCTCTGTGCAATCAGTAGCACTGTTAATACTGAGGCAATCATCTGTGTATTTAATATTGTACTAAAGGTCAATTTTTTTTTTCAGGTAACAGACTAAAATGACATGACAGTTATTAGCCAGCTCTCAGTGAGTTACAGATGTGAAAAAGAGATTAAAAAATCAGATATAAAAGGAATATTTAGAAAACTAATGATTCTGAACAAAATTAACACCAGCCAACCAGTAAAATATAGAATATTTGCTCTGCTCTTTTTCCAGCATTTTCCACACAGACTTGCATGAATAAGTCAAACTGACAGCCACAACTTGTAAGCAGAAAGGAGGTCATCAACTTTTGATAGATCCTCTTGTAATCAACAGGTTTGGGGGAGGTTTTTTTGAACATGAAGAGATATTGGCTCAATTTGCTTTTCCATATAACTCAAGCTTCCTTCAGTTCAGCAGCATAAAAAGGTTTAGCAAATTCAACACTCAGGCAGTGATGGTTTCTGCAATGCCCCAACATAATGTCATTAAGTGCTCAACAATGACTTTAAATAAGTAGCTTTTGGAAGTTATATGTCTTTGAAGTTTCATTAATTAGTCATATCATCGGGAATGTATGGCTAAAGTAAATTACAGTGTTTAAAATATCTACTCTTTCAATGTGAAAAATGAAAGGATCCAGCTACCTTGTCTTTATACTAATGAAGATATTATTAATTGGTTTAGCAAAAACATAGATCTAACCATAATGTGCAACAGTTATTAAAGATAATTAACTACAGATCATTGGTTTGAAACATCTAGTCCAAAATGATTTCTGAAGGGCACATTATTCTATGAGATAAAATAATTAAATTTCTAACAGCTGCATAAGACAACTGTGGCATATCTGGTGTTTTAATTTCTTTTGTTCTATCCTCATGGTACTCCTCTGTTTTAGATTTTGAAAATGCTACTAGTGTTTCACCGTGAGCAATCTGTACAGCGTGTTAGACTGAAATATTTCACGTCTGAGGAAAACTGATGATTGAAAGAAAAGGATTAAAAATGACAGCACAGCTAATAATACACACACGCACGTGTGCACGTGCGCACACACATAAAGTCAGCTACTCCTCTTCAAAGGAGAAAAGGAGATGATAGGAATCAAATGAAGCAGAGGGTTAAATATGTTTCCATTCTAACATTAGCTACACAAGTCCTGCTCAAACTAAAACAGCACATTTGCAAATTAAAGAAAACCTCGAAGATGAAGCAATGCCAAATACTTGTAGATTAATTAATAACGGAATCATACACAGCCACATAAAATTAAGCAAGTACAGTCAGGGAAAAAAAAAAAAAGGAAAAAAAAAAAGGCACTGAGGAGCTGGAACAGAAGTCTGTTTATTAAAACCCATATGTTCCAGGTCCAGAATTTCTGAACTTGCGTCTGCTCCAGTAGCGTTCCCAAAAATGTTAGTGGTCAGTATTTATTATACATGCCAGTATTGGGTTCATCATCATCAACTTCTTGATCTCTTTTTTTTGATAACAGTAACCTACAAATGCTTTCAATAGCCTGGATTTGCATTAATTAGAGTGCTGTTTGCTTACAGCATTAGATTTCTCCCCATGTTTTGTAAGAAAATTCACGTCCCAAAATATTCCTCATTTGCAGCAAATTTAGCTGCTTCAGCAGAGAGTGAGATTTAGACAGGAAAGGAAGGGAGGCAGGAAATAACACAGTTCAGTCAAGATTAGGTGTGTTGCTAGCTAATGTTGATTTAGCAAAAGAAAGACTGAAAGAAAGGCGTAGCCCAGTGCCCCAGAATTTATATGGTATAAACAGTAACAATATGACTTTGTATTTCATTTGGTTTCATATTCCATATTTTACTTTGATAATAAGAATTTTATTTATTACGATCAACTGTTTTCTCTGCAGCTTGAGAGGAGAAAAAAGTTATATGAGAACCTCTCAGGCTCTAAAATTATGTTTATTTTAAAGTCTCTAAAACAGTGGGCAAACATTTACCTCAGCTCCTTTACATTACCCTAATCGGCGAGAGGATCTGCAACACATCTGCAGATATAATTAGGGGTAAAACTGGCTTAGAAAGGTTACTGGTGGTGCATAAAGAAAAATCAGACCACTGCATTTTAAAATAGGGATATTTAGAGGGTCATTTTCAGCGCTCCTTTCTATAAGGAACAATCTTGCAAGGATTTATACTTGTGCTTAAGGAGAAATGAACCACATGCATTACCCTTGGCAACTTTGAGGTTTTCTGTAAGGGGCTGTCCACACTGTAAAAATAAGAAACAACTGAATGGTTTGTGGGGCCAGTTCCCTCCCACCTTCCACCTCTTGTCAGCATTGGGACTACGCAAATGCTGCAAAATGCTCCCAAATAAGGACAGCAGCATTTCCTACTCATTTGTGCCGGTGTAAGGGAAAGCACAGGAAAATGGGGAGGAGGTCCCTCCCCCGTGATGGTGGACCAGGCACCATGATGGCGAGATGCTGAGATGCAGGTGCCCAGAAAACCCGATGGTGGGATTGCGCAGAGACCTGACTGTGATGCTGATCTCTTGTTTCCACCCCAGAAATACACTTCCCCTGAATATCTCGAGATGGTGTGGGGGATTTTTTTTTTTTTGTTTAATTAAAACTACCCAGACTAACACATTTTCCAGTGATCTTAGTTAAAAAAGCCTACAGAGAATTTTGGAAGAAAATGTTGCTGCAAAAAGGAAGACTTTCCTTGGCAGCGTCCCCTCTCACTCTCAGAGCGGCGCTGCGGTGTGAGGGAAGCTTCTGCAATCTTAGCTGACCTATTTGTTGATGTATTTCAGGTAGCCAGATGTCCCAGTACTTTAGGAATTCAGAAGAAAATGATATTCCACTGTTTGTCCTGGTTTCGGTGCAATCAGCCAGCTGGCTATCCGCTGCTCCCTTCCAGTCCTCCCTCCCCCACCAAAAGCCTCTGGGTCACTCGCTGACCCCACAGCACATCCCTCCCCTACCTTCCAAGATGAACCTGGGGTCCAGCTACATCTGTGCTGGGGCCTCTTGTTGTGTGTCTGGCACACAACAAACGCCAGGCTCTCCAAATGTCAGAGCATGCCAGCTGATGCACATTGAGATTTAGAGCATCACAGATTTCACTGCACAAACAAACGCTCAAGAACTTGACAGGGGAGTTATCGTCTTTTGCAAAGGAAGAAAACCTTGCCAAGGGTGATTTTGCTACAGGTTGGGAAAGTGCTGAGGAGAGGAGTAATGAAGAAGGCTGACCAGGCACTGGGTGTATGTGGGGGAATAGAAACACAAGCGAGCAGCCGGCCATCACGTAGATCTCCCGTCTCACTCTCCACAGGCTCCAGCTTTTTGGCTTTTCTGATCTCAGAGGAATATGTGCCCCAGTCCTACTTTCAGCTGCCAAAATGTTCTTTTTCTGACGTGAGTTCATTCAGCTAACGATGCACTCTGCCGTGCAAGCACGGATGTCTCATCTGCACCTAAGTATGACAGCAAAATTCAGTCAAAGGATCTTCCATGAAAATTATTTCCTTCATCAGGGAAACCATTTGCTCAGGCAAAACGATTCACATCCCAAAAAGAGCTACCAGCCCAATACATCCCAGTAAAATTTATGCTGCTGTTCTCTGCTAACTACCATGCCCTCCAGCCTTTCCATCACTGTCCTTCAGACCACCATCCAACACGCACCCGTGTCATCTTGCCCTTGGTTTGGCTGTTGGGACCTGCAGTCCCAAGAAGCAGCATTGCCTGAGAGCCTCTGCTTGCCAGGCTAGTGCCTCTCAATACCTGAGGTGATGGGCAAAGTAAGGAGCACAGCCTTGCCTTTCTTGGAGGCTAATGGTCTCCCAGCACCTGCTCTTGTGAGAGGAGCACAAGGCTTGGCACAGCTGCATGTTTCCCTTTTTAAAACAATGGTCCACCCTGCTCCAAGGTACCAGGAGACCAGAGGGAAGCAGCAATGAGGATGGGAGAATGCTTGGTGAAAAGGTCTGGGCTTCAAGCAGGGCTTAGACCGTTTTTACTGCTTCCTCTGCCAGGGGGATAAATAAAGGAAAATATGGTCTGGCGAGAGCAAAGCCCCATTTTCTGCAAAGGAAAGGAACAGCTGCTGAATACTTGGGACAGCAAATGTCAACGGGGCTCCATTAGCGTTCATTCAGCTAAAGGGCTGGATTTCCCTTCCCCCCAGTTGTAGAACTCTAATTTCACTGACTACAGTGATTCCACCAGCCTAATTAGGCCCCCAGATAATAGTCAAAGTACTTATTATGTTATCTTTTCACTGATTTTATATTATACACATTTGTCTGTTAAATATAATGATTCGATTTCCCAGATTTACAAACTTCGGTTGGTAACCCACTTAAAAATCACAAGCTACCTGCCGCTGGTCTGGTATGTTCTCTATTTACGGCAAACCCAAATGTTTGCTTTATGCTGTCAACGAAGAGAAACTGTTTGGAAAAAAAAAAAATAAAAATAATTGAACATCAGCCACTGAACCAGCAGGAACGCAAAATATTTCCATGAAAGGGAATCCAACAGGACCAACGATCTGTAGGGTAACTATTCTCAGTGTGAGGAGGAAAAGTGAGCCAAGTGCAGAAGCCAGGCTTGTTTCCTCTCTCCCCATAGCGTGTCCTATCCCAGTACTTTCTGAAAGCAGGGTACACAAAGTTCCAAGGCACGGCCATACTATTCCACCCCCTACCGGGAAGCTATTTATTTTAACAGCCACAGAATCTTTTCATTGTGTTCTTGGTCTAAACAGTTGGCCATGCACGCGAGAGAGGTACAGCTGCTCTTTTACTGGGAACTGTGGGAGTAAGAGAGGAGGTGTCAGGAAGGAGCAATGTGCCCCGGTGCTCTGCCCTCCTCCCCTCGCCAACCAGATATAAACAAAGTTACTAAAACAAAGGAACAACACCAAGTTCCTAGGTTGAAAATAGCCCTACGCTCATTCAGGAAAAATTCCCTTTCTAGTTCGTGGCCGTGCTCGGATCATTGATGGGTGGCACCTCTGTTGCTGCGGGGGCTCTTCTTCCCCAAGGTGGCAGCTGAGCATCTCCGTCCGACCCGGAGCCCCGTGGCTCCCCCAACATTTGGGGCCTAAACCCTCTTTCCAAAGCAGTTCCCAACGTCACTAGTTTCTGCACTACTGCTGGAGGGTTTTCCAGCAAACTATTTGGGCTACAGGCATTTTGAGTTGCAGCAATGTGAGAATCAGTCACTGCTAGAAACAAAAAATAAAAAATTGACAAAACGTAGCAGCAGGGAAAAATCAACTCTTTCTCTCTCATTGGCCACGTGCTGCAAGTGCTGCCTTACTCCCAGACTTGCAGGTATCATTACACTTTCCTGATCAAAGCAAGGATACCACTGCCCCATTGCCTAAAATCTAAGTTCAGATTGTGAATTTTACACTGTTTAGGACTGAAGAAAAAAAATGCATTGGCTCACTGATATTGCAAAGATGTTATTCTTCCCCTTGTGCTTAAAAGAGGTTAGGATGATAAGATCTGTTTTCCCCATATCTGCCTTTCAGTGGCTTATTATTGGGTACAATTTTAACAAATGTTGGTTAAAATTCACAGAAGCTCAAAGGTACTCAAAGGTTTCTAAAATTATATGTTACTATGCTTCTTATCGGATGTTGCTCCTGATGCGGGTGGGTTTAGTTCTCGGGTATAAGAGGTGCTTAAAGAGCCCAGGTGCAAGGGATAGCTGCTTCCCATGGCATCCCCTGGCATCAGCGGGTGCCCAAGCCCATCCCTGTCCTGTCTGGCCATCATCTCCACCACTAAAGAACAAGCTCAGGGAGTTTATTTAGCCAAGGAGTCCCCTCACTAGTCATAGGAGAGGAGAAAGAGACTTTTGCATATGTGCTGCATGATCTTAGGCTGCCATAAAAGATGTTTCTTAAAAGCCTGAAAGATACTATTTATTTTAAACTGAAAGCAAAACGAAGCAAACATTACTTAAGCGTGTCTGTTTTCCCAGTATCCCCCCCCTAGACTTGCCGAGGGACTCTGGAACTACTGCAGGCATTTTGTCTTTCCCTCTACTAAATAGCAAGTTAAAAATTAACTGCTTCATCTTCACATTGCTCACTCCTTAAGTAGTTTAAACTTACTTTTAACTGTTACATGCCAACAAAACAGGTTGCTTAATTGATTTGACCTTTCACAGTATTTTTTAATTTTCAATCTTAGTTTCATTGTTCCATCTGGCACTTTAAAACGGCATCTGGTTAACTGTACTTAACCAGCTGATCACTGTACAGTTATTTTTAAATGTAATGTATGCTTAAACAGATGTTATTTTTATAGATGTAGATCTAAACTGCACTTGTATACGTGCTATGTCTGCATAAGCTCTTTCTGCAATTCAAATGTTGACACCAAAAATTACAAGCCAGAATGCTTATGAACTTCACTATTATGTTACTGCACTTTTTTGCAGCTTGTTAGGTAAACATCAATTCAGTTCTTTTTTCTCTGTTCATTGCACATAAATAAAACATTAGCGTTTAGTTTATAAAGTGATGAACATTTTGCTGTGTTGGATTTAGCTTTATAAATACAACTGCTGTCAGCAAGAAAAAAGGATTTATTGAATAAATAATAAGAAAGCTAGAGGAAAATGAAAGTATATATATTATGCAAAACACGTTGTCTGTCCATAGGTCACATAAGGGTCTTCCGACACATAGACATCCCATGTGAGAATATTTAATAACAGTGCATTTTTGCAAGATATAGTTAGTCTCCTGAAGCAAGAGCAGCCTGGTAAAACACAGTACAACATTGATAGCTGTAATTGTTAGCAGTAACTGGGGGCTCCATTTTTAGCGTTGTACAGTGGAAAGCTCAAGTTCAAAGGTCCTCTGAAGTTGAGAGTTTTACAGAAGTGATAAAAACAGAGAGTAAGATATGACTAGTCTAGTGGAACTAGCATTGGAAATATGATATGTAAATACATTTCTATAATAATTACTGAATTTTACCAAATACTGCCTGATTTTAGAGTCTGGAGTAAATTCACCTTTATTCACTAAGGTTAAGATGTCAGTTTTCCAAACACCCTACTGAAATTAGTGTTAATTACCAAGGTTTGGACAGAATAGCCAACAGCCCAAAATACGTATTTTTTTTCCCCCCATTCATTTCATGTTTATAATTTGCTTAGGAAGTTGCTGGGTTTGAATCCAGGTATTCATTAGACAGATCTGGGAAACACATAATATAATCTACAAGCACCCAGTCTTGAAACCCCAGCTTGATTCTGAGAGCACCAAATAGAAAAAGTTTTCCAGTCAGGGCATGTTGTCTTTTTTTTTTTTTTTTTTTTTTTTTTTTCAGGGAAATAATGAGTTCTACAATATGTAATATATTTTCTCCAAAAGAACTTAAAATGCAATATTAAAAAGAATTTGTGCAATATGCAAGGGCGTATGTTACTTTGCACAAAGGAAGTGGTCACGGTGCTGAATATTTCACAGAGAACTTTAAAGTATCATTCTCAAGGTTAAAAATTGCTGTTATACATAATACCTCAGTAATTGATAGACATTTTCTCTCTCCAGAGCCCATTTTCTGTGAAAAACACCACATAACATCTGTTCATAAACAGTCCTTCTGTGAGAACACTGACACAGGTCTTGAGCTTCTACTGGCTCAATTCCCCTGCCAGACACAGATGGCACGAGGTATTTATACAGCTGAATTCTTTGTAATACAAGCTCAACTATATCTTCAGGTAAGACTATGGGCAAACATGTGCTTATACTATTCCGCTGACTTACCTCCAGCCATTTAAACAGTTCCCCCTGCCACAAAGACAAATTGTATCGTACCGCTATGCAAGTGTTTTGTCTCAAAATCACCTTCAGCAATCAGCACAAAGCTCTGCAGAGATAAGGACATTTTGGGGCACACACACAAAAAAAAAAACCCTGCCAAGTTTCATGTTAATGAGCTAACAGTTAGATCAAGATTCAAGACTCGGGGCCATTCTCCATGATTTTGATGAATGCGTTTTCCTTCTATGGAAGAGACTTGTTTTAATGGTATAATACCTTGGTCCTTTGCACACAAAATGTTGAATAAAGAGACAAACTCCAGCATTCTTCTTCCACATACATAGAAACGGAGCATGTAGGTTAGCCACAATTTTCTATATGCTACATTGGTTATTCTCTCTAAGCAATTCTGAGTGAAAAACACTTTATAATGCATTCAGAAATCGCTTTCCTATTTATCTCCATGAAATTATGGAAGGCTTCAGCTGACTTCGGAAGAAAACTAGGTACCATGACACCATCTGCCAGACGACATCCTAGTCCTACGCACACATATGCCCATGCTTTGACTGTGGTCTGTACACACTTAAGAAATAAAGCACATACTTAGAGATTTGCAAGGTGAGAGCCTTGAAAACTAGAAGCTCCAAAACCAAGTA
>VXBJ01003386.1:309339-346723 GCA_013400055.1 Nycticryphes semicollaris
TGTTGTTGTTTTGAAGTGGGGGCGGGGGGGAGGTAGAGGGGAGGGAAGTAAACTTTTGCCAAAACTTCAAAAGTACTGAATTTAATCTCCTTCAACCGTTCTTTCTATACTCCAACCCCCAGCAAGCTACTGAAGTCCGTATTAGTGATTTAGGAGAATATCATCTCCATAAAGGCAAGGAGGGAAAAAAAAAAAAAATCAGAATTCTTGACAAAAGAACCCTTTAATGAGGATACAGACTGACAAAACTTTGAAAAAATTGAGATATTTTAGGTCATTCTTTCAAGCAGAAGAGGTATATACCTGCAGGGGGCTGGCAACCAACAGCTTAAACTATACACGAATTCTTATTTTACCTACAGAACGTTTAATAAAAAGGCTTTTCTGGGAACTACTCATCCTGCAATAAATCAAAGTGTACTTTTCCTGTTCAGGGAAAGTACAGGACGTGTTCCTAGTAACCCACCTCTGTGTGCTGGCTGGGTGACCCCATGAAGTTGGGCTACGTCACACACAAAGGTAAAGCAATGGTCCTGGTGAAGAGCAACAAAGCTCCCGTTGTGTGCAGTGGGGCTGGGGAACCCTCCAACGGACACAGCACAACCCTGCTGCTCCCAGAGCTCCATCAGCAGTTATGTCTCCCTTGGCATCTGGGTTTGCAGGCTGGCACTCACAACGACAAGGTCTAGGGTGGATAGACAGGTTTAATCAGGAAAGAAATGTCCCACAGTATGAGAAATCTGAGTCTGTTTTCAGCCGCACCACAGATTCCCCCCATGGTGCTAGTATGTCACTGTATTTCTTTGGTCACCACCTGTAAGTGGGAATAGTACTAACGCTTCCTGGTCTCAGGAAGATGTGAAATAAGCCCATTTGTGTTTGTGATGTGCTTAAACTTTACAGCCATCAAAAAGCAAATAAATAGCATGTCCTTGCTAAACGTCTTTGTAATACCCTTTTTAAATATGGTGGCATCTCAGTTATACTTGCTTTTTTAAGCTGAAGAGAAAAATACAGTTAAATACAGATAAGTATAAAGAGAGATTATGTGGAAATGGATGCCACTTGCTTTTTTTATACTTTATTATTTAAGAATTAACTCAGAATTATACCAAATGCATCATTCAATTTAAATATCATGCTCGCTTATGGCCTGTAATATGATCGAATGCATTGTAAGCAATGTCTTGACACTGCATATGTGATGAATACAACTCAGTGTATCAAACACCAACTGTACTAAATCCACAGTAATGCCTCCTTTTTGTAAGTTCTTTATGCTCCAGTAGTTTTCATTTTTATGATAAGTGCAAACCAAACCGACTCAGAATATGTTCCACCGAGCGCTTGTTCTTTTGCAAGAATCAGTCACCTAATATTTATCAATTAAGACTTGTAGAATAAATAATGCAGAGAATAATTTCATAACACTGATATTAAGAAAATGTAATTCTCCTTGTATAATTGGACTTGGTTCTTTTAGCTCTGAATTGTTTTAATTTTTCCTTCCCTCAAAATTCTCCTCCCTGTTACGAAGAATTATTTTACTAAAATGGTGTTTCAACTGCACTTAATGCATATTATAATGATCATGTCTTTAGGTTTTTTCTTTTGAAGTTCTTTTTAATTACAAAATAATATCCTGTTTGAAGAACACAGCTTTGATTTCTCCCTAGGCATTTAGTAATTATAAACTTGTTCTCATTACCAATATGTTTTGCCTGTTTGTTGTGTTTTCCTGTTTTTCTGTTTTGAAATACAGGAAATGTAACTTGGGCGACAAGAGGTTTTGATTGCAGATCACATGGGAAATAGAAGTCCATTTCAGAGCCCTGATGCCCACAGCCAGGGTTCTGTAGTCAGGCTGCCTTTGGATTAAAAAGCCCGGATCAGCTATGTGAGAAACAGAGCAGTGGCTGGGAGTCAAGAAAGCTGACTTGGTCCATCAGTCTCATGGCATTGACCTATCGACCGGGCTGCATCGTAACTAACCAAGTGAAAATCCAGCAAGAGATGCATCCAAAGCTAAACCAAAAATTAATGAAAAACAGTGATTTACATCCCTCTCTCATCAGCATCTGAAAAAGGATTGGCAATCTCTAAGCTTCATATGTCCAAACTGGAGAGATTTAAGTTATTCAGATTTGCAAGCATCTTTGGGACTTCTGAAAAAAAAGATGTTTCACAAATGAAAGCTATTACACCATCCAACAACATGCAACAAAACCATACGTTTTTAGGCAATGCAAATTAACAGAACTGCCACGCTCGTACTGAAATCTGCGGAATAATTTTACTGAAAAGTTAAGTCACCTGCTTATATCTTCTGATCATGTTACTACAGATAACATCATGCCAGATTCTGCCCTGCTAGACCTCAGCATCACAGCCAGAAATGCTGGTGACGCTCCGCAGGATCTCCTTGATACACTGGAAGCAAGCACACAAACATGGAAGGGTTAAAAGAGTGAGGTCTTAGGGAGGTCTGGGCAAAACTTATTTTAGTTTGGATTTCGACCAGAATTTGCCATTTGAATAACCCTAACATATACATGACAGAGTATAATGTATGTCCTTTTTCTGAGCTGGTTTACATAACTGCCTCTGTAGACTATGGTCCAACAGCAGTGTCTTTCGGGAATTTCACTGTGGTCAGTAAGATCTTTGTTTTAATAAAACTACATAACAAAATATAGCTTTTACTGGCTGTAAAATATTAAGTGGGAAATACAGTGTGGGGAAATAAGAGGCACATATTGAAAAGGGGTTGTGTTTTTTTAATACAACTTCCATAAAATCATAAGGCACTGGAAGAGTTTGATCCTTTCCCCTTTATGTGTGCATGCACTCTCTGATGCAGAGGAGAAATGTTAAGTTTAATTAGTGCTGCGGACCCTGCAGGAATGTCTCGTACATAAGAAAGAAATCACTTAAATATGTGAGCCAGAAAGATTTCACGCACATATAGTTAGTCATATAGTTAAGTGTTTGCAAGATCACCCCGGAGATTGAAGCCACTCCAGGACAAGGACCTCATCTTCATACTGGCGTCTAATGCACCTAGCACACTGTTAGTGCTATAATAAATAATAATAATATGTTAGCATT
The DNA here is from genome assembly GCA_013400055.1 of Nycticryphes semicollaris. Taxonomy (NCBI): domain Eukaryota; kingdom Metazoa; phylum Chordata; class Aves; order Charadriiformes; family Rostratulidae; genus Nycticryphes; species Nycticryphes semicollaris. The sequence goes on from VXBJ01003386.1 coordinate 312,448, forward strand.
AGGTGAGCATCTCTCGCATGATCAATTTCCTGCTGTTGCAGGAGGGTGAATGTTGGTGGACTTTGATCCTTCCGAGATTTTATGTTTCTATCATAAGAGAATCATAGCACATAAGCACATTTTTTACTAATGCAGTAAGTAAGGTGGCAATATATATTGCACTGACATTAAATGAATATTAAAAGGGATTGAAACCATTTCCACATCATGAGGGGGAAAAAACCCTCTAAGAATTAGATATACAGTGGCTATTCAACAAAGAAACCACTTTTAACCTTCTTCATAGATTAAAAAAGTCAAATCCATTAGAAAGAAAACACGGTACTAAAGGTATACTCTGAACTATCTTAAAATACAATTGTTGTTGCTGTTTCCAAGTCCGTTTTACCTGCTGCCAAATGTCCCTCACCCCTGTACACACACCCCAAGGCTTTTCTGTTTCCCACTCTCTCATCTCATTGTAACATCTCAACAATGTGTTACAGCACAAATCCTGATTGCATGAAGACTTTTTAAAGAAAAAAAAAAAAGTGAGATGCAGCACTTCTGTGTTTAAATAATAAAGGCAGATGCTTCTAAGAGGGATACACATTAGCAAAACATCTTATTTGTTGGAGGGCATCAGTTTCGTGTACACCGCACACTTATAATTTACATTAGTTTCTTATTTATGTAATACCTCTGCAGAGCCGTATACTAAATTAGAGATTTCAAACCAGACTGAACAGTCCTCTTTTTACCCCTATTTTGTTGCATCTTGCCAATTCAATGTTTTATTATGTTTTCTGTCATAATATTACTCTTGTCCTTAGAAAACATGTATTTATTCCCACTTGGAATATAGTGTAACTACTGTAAAGCTCTGCTCAAAAGATGACTACAAATTCTTCCTGAGAATAGAAAACTTGAACTCATGTATTATCCAAATATTTTTCAAAGATTTCACTTTTGTATGCATGGCAATTGCTGACACACATAATGAGATCATGGGAAAAGCCGCACAGCTGACCTGAACTTTTGGGTATAGAAGTATAAAACTATGAGATCTAATAAACCCAGTGCATGACCCCGTGCAGTTTTTGGACTTAAAGAACTAAATGCTATTGCGAGCGGAATGCAAGCCTACATTTTTTTTTTTTCCCCTGTAGCATGGCAGAGTTCAGATGTCTTATATTCACAGTTGTCTCTAAATGTAAGGATACAGCATGAAGCATATAGACATCTCCGGTCCCCAGCCTCACCGAGAGAATATCCCGACACCTTCTTGTCACACGCAAGGCAGATATTATTTTTATGCAGCAAACAGTAGGCAGGATGCAGCAACAGACTGACTCTGTGCTACCACAGTGTGTCTGAGAGGCTGTCAGCACTTACTTTGTCGACTTAACGTAGCTCGTTCAAATAATATAAAAATACATTGGGCTTCGATTTTCCACCTAGCTCTTGATGTGCCCGGCTAAGAAACAGGGAGCCAAAGTTTGGTGCATCATTTGAAAAGTGGCTTTATATATAGAAATTCTGCTCTGAGATAGCGGTTACGTGTCTCAGCTGTTGAGCTCTGCATACAAGACTGGTTATCATACATAAAGGAAAATTTAAGATCTTCTAAAGATTATAAACTACTCTTAATTAACCCCCATGGATCCCATCAACACTGCAACGGGCATGCTTAAATGAAAAGTATCACTGTACATAAGCTGGAAGCTCTGGAAACCAGAACTTTAGCATATAAGGTGTGTAGGACTAACTCTGTCCGCTGAGACTCGAGGATTATTTCGGTATTTGGGATTTAGGTGATTACTTCAGAAGAGCACTAAATTCCAATAGAAGCGCAGAAGTCTATTACTGCTTCAAAACTAGATTCTCTCAAACATACGCAGACAGAAAAAAAATCTTCTTCCTCCATATTACAAGCAATATTAACTTAGAAAGGATGCATTCTCCTTAAAAGAATAAAATCAAGCACCAAAACTTAGCATAAATGGCAATCTAAAGCAGGACTATTCCAGTAAGACTAAAAGGCATTTTTCATTATGTTAATTCTTAAAGATTTTTTTAATGTTTTTGTACATCTTTCATTTGTTTTATATTCCATCAGTTTCCTATTTATTTATAAATAAAGAGTGGATTAATGGTTGGTAATACAAACATGTTACAGTATCATGAAAGTGTTTATTTCTTTTAAAGTCATGCCCTGTATACCTGGCTCCTATTAAATAAATGTTGGAGTGTGAGATAACAAAATATAAATACCTGCCTAAATTATAAGTTAAATATTCATTTTAAATCATGGAAAATTCCTCTCAGCCCTGTCTTAGCTGGTAGCGATACTCAACATTTTAACGTTGTTTATTCTTTACCAACTAATCATCTTTCATGGTCTTTCAAAAGTTCCTGGCATTTCACTAGTTTACACATTGATTGAATACTGTTCCCAGAACTGCTTGTGGCACTGCGCCAAATGCTGTGATAATCAGCTGGAAGATTTATTCCAGTTGAGGAGTGTTATAAACATAAGGATTCATAAGGCTCGGTGTTGAAAATGAATGCTGATGCTTTCTTTGAGATGGCTAAAAACTTTCTGAGAGCCTTCAATAAGACGCAGTGATAGTCTTTACAATCTCCTTCCATAGGCAGGCTTTGATTTGAAAAACATATTCATTTAACTTGATTTGATATAAATATTAATAACTATCAGAGGTTTTAACAAATTAAAATGTAATTTTACAGTGGCATGCAAATCGTACATGAAAAAACCTGAAGGAAATTCGTGGATTAACTACTGTGCATGGGATCAGACACATTTGCTGCAACAGGATACATTATTATACTGGTAGATGGGTGGAGAAAGAATACAAAGGAAGTTGAAAAAATTCAAAGGGAAGCAGCTGGCAGGTAAACGCACTGAGCCAGAAAGAAATAATAAGGAGAAAGGCAGTGAGTGGAAAACGGAAAGGATAGTAATTTCTTCAATAAAGAAGCAAGAAGAAAAGAGAAATGTAAGCTAGAGACAGGGACACTGGAGAAACACAGAACAGCAGAAGAAACATAGAACAGCAAATACTCCTGGTTAGAAAGAGGGAAATGCCATTTGCTTACTGGACTAATTGTAACAGTAAACTAATACTGGAGAGATTAAAAAGACTATAGGCTTAATTAAGAACAAGTGAAACTGTACAGCATGACTGAATGGCATGTCCAGTGTCTACAGTGCTAAAAAGAGCTCACAGAAATCGAAAGAATTAGTAAAATGAATGAAGCAACTTCACTGCTTTGTATGGCTGCTGCAGTCAGTGAAGTGGTACTGACATCAGCTTAGATCACTGCAAATATCAAAGCCAAAATATTAAAAAAATTGCAATTATGGGTGTCCAATTTGAGGCATCTGAGAGGTGCCCCATGGTCTTCCAAATTTCTTTGCCAAATAAAACTATGTCACTTTTCTTAGTGCAGGCAACAGTGATAATCTGCACCCTTATGATCAATTCCTCAGTACCGTCTCCAAAACTCTGGAGATACACACACTTTTGAGCAATGAGGTGTCACCCTGCACCTTATAAAAACATTGCTGCTTGCACACAGTCACCCATACACCAAATATTCAAATAATAGTGCACCAAATTAAACCTTCAAGCAGTCATTAGGGCCTTCTGCACCACAAGCATCTTTAAATATTTGGTCATATGAAGTTTATTGGTACTAGTCAAGGATAACAATCACCTAATAAGGACCTTAGTGTGTTAGATGAGTATCCCAAAATAATGCTTTCAGAACTGTGATGAAATAATTATTCTAAAACCTACTCTCTATTAAATACGGCAACTGCAGTAGAGAAATCCACAAATAGTACCCTTAATTCCAGAAAAAAAATGGCAGTGGGGAAGTTTTCAGGAAAAACTTATCTCTGCTTTTGAAAAAGTGATTATTTTTTTATGCCTTGTCTTAGAAACAACTAAATATTTCATAGATTGGTAGAATGGAGATGTCACAAATAATTAGAAATATAAGAGGCATACCACAACACAAACTTGATCTCCAAAACTCTTGATATATATAGTATATCTTAGCTTGGATAAAACCAAAGTACAATATTCCTAATGAAAACCTTCTGTGGAAACCTATGGTTTGGTCTTTGTTGCCTGGTTCATATTCACCCAACGAGGCCATTTTGGGTGATCATTGGTTCCTTATAGCAATGTTGGAGCCTGGGAAATCAGTTGTTTTAGTGGTTATTCAAGGTGTTGTTTCACAACAACTAACAGGAGCAAACATATTGAAAGCTGACGAAACATTATGCAGCTATAGAAAAAGAGAAAAATGCCCAGTAGAGTACCTCCATTTTTTATGAGTACATGTTTTGAATCATTTAAAGAAATAAGACATAAGCAAAAACTTGCGCGTTTGGACTGGGAACATGTAGAAGTTTGCAGAAAGAAGGAGAATCGAAGACGGAATGAGGAGACACAAATTACAAGGTTTATAAGAAAATCGTTTCTTGGCAATTTTTCATCTTTATAACATGATTGCTATAAAAATAAATTAGTGTCTTGCCTTTCAAGAAAGAACAAAAACATTTTAAAACAAAATCAAAGGCTCCTCAGTCCACTTTGCAAAAGAGATTTGGGTCCAGACCTCTTAAGTATTCCTGAGCCACTGAGGTTCTGATATTTTATTCTTATGACAAAGGCTCTAATGAGAACAGAAATGGCAAAACAGCAATCCATTCCTCGACAGAGATTTAAAGGAAAGAGAAATAGTGAGAAGATAATAATTTTGCATAAGACCCTAAAATTGTTATTTTTCTGGATTTGCTGAGATGCCAAAGGAAAGCTTTTCAATGTCAGTAGATGCCAAAGGAAAGCTTTTCAGTGTACTGCTGAAAGCAAGGTTCTCCAAAATTGACATAAATATTGGTAATCTACAGGCAAGTACTGAAGATGAAAGAGTAAAAACCAGTCTCTATCCATTGGAGACACCACAAAGAGACCAAAAAACAGGAGAAAAATAAGACATGTTTATGTGTCCAGAAGAATTATGCCTACGGACCTCATCAACACAGCAGAAAGCAGATACACAGAATTATAGAATCATTTAGGTTGGAAAAGACCTTTAAGATTGTGAAGTCCAACCCTTATCCTTCCTCCAGTGATGGTGACTCAACCACTTTCACTGGCAGCCTGTTCTAATGCTTAACAACCCTTCTGGTGGAAATTTTTTCCCTAATATCCAAGCTAAACCTCCCCTGGTACAACCTGAGGCTGTTGCCTCTCGTCCTATCTCTTGTTGCTTGGGAGGAGAGACCAACCCTCACCTCTTCTTGGAATGAATATTCCCCATCCACTTTGAAGCAGGGATTCCAGAACAGGATGTGGTGTTAGTGGTCTCGACCCTGCAAATGGAGTGGGACCACTTCTATTTCATACTCTTTTTTTTCTACTTTGCTTTGTCACTTTTTTCTCCACTTTGTCTTTTGCATGCTTTATGAAAAATACAGCTGAAGATTTGCACCTGGGCTGCTAAGGTAACACGTACGCTAAAATAGAGAGGGGTGAATAAGATTTCTATTCTTAGAGAACACAGATGAGGTACTCTGGGGGCCAGCTGGGGGAGGAAGAGGAGAAGAGGGAAGAAATCTCTTGCACGGTGACTTCCTCTGCGTGACGGAAAAATTGCAAAGAACAAGAATGAAGTCACTCAGAATTACAAAATGTATAGAGTCCTTATGCTAGAAATTGAAAATCCACTCATGCTTTAGGCACCACTCTGGTGGGTCATTTGAGAGGCAAAGGCATCAACAGCAGCTTCAAGTCCCTTGGTAAAGGAAAGTTTGTGATCCCCAGAGCCTGATATCCACCTTTTACAGTCAGACACTGTACAGATATGAGAGACAGAAATTGTTACTAACCATATTTAGAAATACGATGACTTTTAAGTAAGTATATCTACCATTAACACACTTGACAACTATGCCAGTACTCAGGTACTGGTTACCTAAGGTTAAACTTTTACCAAAGAGCCTTCAAACTGAAACGAGTAACACCCAATCATTACCAAAAAAAAAAATGATGACAAAGTTATAAATGTCTAAAACTTCCAGTCTGCAATTGTTTTCACATTTAAAAAATTGATTATATCAAAGTGAGAGGAGCTGTCAATGTCAACAAGGAGATCGTTCAGCAAATGAGATCTCCGGAAGGGAACAATACAAACAGATTTATGGTTTTTGATGCTGGAGAAAGGGTATCAGATTCTATTTGCATTGCTAACTAATCAATATAATTTATTAATCTAATTCTGCTGGAGTACAGCATAGTGCATGCATTGATGTTATTCAGCGCTTTGTTAGGAAACAGATCAGAAACTATTTGAAGATCCTTAGTAAACGTTCACAGGTCATTATACTTGAAGATGACAGATATTTTTTAAACACTCTTTATTTGAGCTATAGTAAACTAAGAATGCCAGGTTTATCTATACGCCCTTAGTTTAAAAAGGCAAAGTGGGACAAAGTTTGTTGTGAAGAATGTGCCATATACACAGTAAAAATAATATCCTCCATTTTTTCCCTCTGCAATTGTACTTGAAGGTAGCTGGAAGGGTTATCACCTTCATGAAACCAGATTTTTTTGCCCTTATCAAATCTGTTAATACAGATTATAAAAAGGCTTTCCTGCTATCATTTACAAATTCATGAAATCTGACATTCTATATTAAAGACTAAGACAGGTCTGTTTTTAAACGAGATACTACAAACATCCATCACAACGTCTCTCAGCCTATAGGTATTGCTGTATGGGGTAGGTGGCTCCTTGACCCTTATTCCACCACACAGCAAATTATGTCCTGAGACCTTAATTTTGCCTCGTCTGCATCTGGAAAGGTCAATGCTTTTACCTCTCAACGCTCCATCCATTTTTTTTTAACACATTTCTGCAGGATGCCCCAGAAGAGGGAACAGACTGATTTATGTGTTTTATTCAGTCTTTTTACCAATTTATCTTTTGGGCAAAACAGATTATATCCAAAATAGCAAATACCCAACAGGGAGTTGGATTGGATAAGGCAAGTTCATATTTTGATAAAAATGTTTTGTTTTAAACAAACCAAGGCTATCTGGCAGGTATTCTTGATGGGTGAACACTAACTGTTCCTGTTCCAAATGCTTTCTTGACAGGAGGAAATAGCCTGTTCTTTAACCATCTATAGTCAAAATACAGCTTCCTAAAATTTGTTGGTTTTGCAGCAGTTTGAAAGAGAGGAGCTGGGACCTCCATCAAAACCAAAGGCACAGTGATGCAGAGGACGATGCTGGCCATATCCAAAAGGCGCTTTCTTTCCCCTCTAGTAATACTCCTGTATTTTCCAAACTGATGTTTAGCTAAATAATCCTGTCCATGCACTGAGAGCAGCAGTTTCCACAGGAGGTGAAGGACGTGTATTGCTGAGAGCAATTGTGAGTTGCCAGCCTACAAGGACTGTGCATCTGACAATCAATCCATAAACATCGGAGAGAGAGTGCAAAATTGGACCCTTTAAGTTATTTCCCCACATTTCAAATCTACTTGACAACAAATCTGAAAGTCAACTGTAATTTTAATCATCCAGTAATGTTTTATGTTAGCCAATTACAGGACTCCAAGAGATTAGCTGAATGTTTCACGTCTGATAAGTATGTGACTGGGACTAATTCACTGGACCCTTCTCTAACCTGCGTTAGGTATAAATGAATAGAGCTTCACTAAAATCAATCGAGCTGTATCCAGTTATACTGTCACAGAAATTGGTGCTATAGACTTAGGATAATTTTCCTAATAAAAATAAATTTCAGCCAGTAGATTTTTGACTCATACTTGTAATCTAATATTTCAGGCAATATACAGACCTACTAAATCATCCGCTTTCCCTGCATGCATTCCAGATGAGCTTTGCTTTTTACATCTCTACCTACTAGCAAGAATGCTCGTGGAACACCCCATAATTCAATTATAAGTACCTCTAGGAACCTCCTAATTATATGTTAGGCAGGTCAGAAATGAAATAGCCGTGCTACCCTTTAGTCTTGGATAACAGACTTGAAACGGTGAAAAGAAAAAGTTCATCTGTTCATTAAGGGGCCAACTGTAAAACAGTTAAGGGCTTTAGCAAGCTGCTTTGCTGAGATCTGAGTATCTGTGAAACAAGCCCCTCCAAAGCTGGAAGTTTGGCGAGTCCTGCCTTTTCAGGCACTGCATCAGCAAAGGATGGGTCACTAGTCTGGAGAGTAGGTACCATTCATTAGTCATATGTTTTCTCTTATAATAAGTTAGATGGTAGGAATTCACAGCATCAAAATTAAAAAAAAAAACAACAAACCTACAGCTACTTAAAGGTGCTATTCTTTTCTTAGAGATTTCTGCACCGGTTTTAATTAGATCTTCCATAGGATGCCAGGGCTTGAGGAAAAAAGAATAAAAAAAAAAAGAAGATACAAAACAAGAACATGTCTATCAGGCAGGTTTTTCTAAGCTTTGACAGCTCTAAATGCAGGCAGCTGCAATACAAGCTTGTCCTCAAATCCTTGACAATGACCTTAACCTCAGGGTGAAAGATAATGTAGTTGCTATGCTCATTCTGTGCAGAGTGTCTACTGATCAGAGGCTTGTGGCAAAATATGTATATTTTTTTCATATGATATAGACTATTGTTCACTGGCAACTCAAGTGATACCACAACATTATCTCTATGACAGGTTTTGTGGGTTTTTTTATTTTTAAATGTGAAGGAATGGCACAAATTCAGGCAGACTTCCACTTCAACAGCTAGACAAATGACTTTGTAATGCCTTCACAATTAACTCTTCCATTGCCACGTGGTTGGAGGTAAAAAGGAAAATTAAGCAAACAAACAATCTAATCCCAGGTCCTTTTACAGGGTACTTCACCCAGTCACTGCCACCAACCACAGGGTGGTATGTATGGTTCCCCATACACAGTGGTTCCTATTACACTTAGCACAGTGTTACCTAAGAGCAGTATCCCCCAGTGGTGAAAACTGTCACTTAATTGTCTTCCTTGGAGTAACGATCACTTACAGCCTAAGGATCTGCCTCAAACAGAGAATTTGCCTTCACTATTTAAAGGCAGGTGAATTTTGAACTAGGAAAAGAGACAACCATGTAGGCACACTATAATCCAAGGTGTCTACCTAATATTTAAATGACAAAGAAAAATTCCTACAGTAAAGCTTCAATATTAACATTACATTATTATTATTACTTAACTATTCCTGAGGTTTCAATATTAAATTAAATAAATGTAGGAACGGCTGCGGGAATGTATTCTGATGTGATCTGGGGGGGTACAGGCACCCCCGTGCCGTTGGCGGTGGGAGCTGCTGAAGGAGCTCAGTGAGGGGGCAGCTGTGCTCGCTGCCTGCTCTGCAGAGACTCGACTTTACTCCGCGATGACAGAGCATATGGAAATTTTAGCTGCTAAATATCAAAGTCTTTGCCGTTCAAGTGCAAACCGCAATTTCTGTCAGTGTATAACCTGGCTCGATTTTGAAGGTTTTCACCATAAAAGGCACGTTCTGACATAAAGGCTGTACCCTCACCAACCTTCAAGTCCCTGTTCTGAAGTCTGGGCAGAGCAGACCAGTTCAAAAAGAGCAGCATGATTGCGGTACTTGCAAATATTTCTCAGAGGAGCATACAAAAATAGTAATTTCAAGTGACACTCGTTAAGCAGGGTATTTCTCACAAGGAGGAAAATCCTTTTTCCAAAGGCATTCTGAACAAAAATAGGAAGAGACATGGGTAGCACAGAATGCACTTACACTACACATACCTTTTGGTGGGTGTGCACTCTGTGAACATGTCTCTTCTTATTCAAAGAGCTGGGGTTTTTTTTACATTACATTAGTCAGCTAAGAAATTGAGGGGAAAAAAAATTTAATGTGGCAGCCAAAACTAAATAATTTAATACTTAAATGAAGACATGAAAAGAAATATCTTTTGGATTTAATTAAATATTTTATTGTAGGAAGGTTTGATTTAGACATGAGATTCTTAAAATGTTTTAAAATGAAAGCAAGCTAAATTTGTCCTTGAAAAATTATGCAAGATTTTAAAAAAAAATACTAAATAAATTATTTTATGTAAGAAATGAAGACTTTGTTACAATGCTCATAATCACTTATCAATTTAGACCCAAATGAATACAGAGATTTAATTGCTTTGTTACATTTGAATATTTTGGCCAAAATCAGTCCAACCTATCTTTAGTAGTAGCGGGGATTCTGGTGATCAACCAGATATGTTTCTTTAGCATTTGAATCAATTTTTTAAATGGTTGCCAGCCTACAAAATGTTTGATGAAACCCAATAACATGTAGCAAATATTCAAGGATGTGGTTGCTCCTTTTCTTATGAGAAGAGAGACAGAATGCAGTCAGTGTGGGCATCAGGAAGCTTCCTGTACAAGCACTCTTAAATTTTTAGAAAAATTGGTACAATAAAAAAATCATCACCCATAACTACAAGAGTTAGCACATAATAGTAACTTTTTTTTTTATCTATTACCTTCTCTTGGTTATCCATGCCTACTGAAAAAAGACTGCCCTTCCCAACCTGAATGGAAAAAAAATTTGGAGATACTATCCTTGTCTTCACTCATTTTCTGGCCCCACCTATTCCAGATGAACAACATCACACAAATCAGTAATAATCCCTGTCTGTGAGATCTCGTGCTCAGATTAAAATAATCCTGCAGAAAACTGTAGCTCCTCTTTTCTTAAATGGCTCACGCTTTCCATGCCATTTTTCCACTTCAAGAAAGGGTTTGTGCTTTTTCCCAGATGCTAATTTGCTTGTGATTATTTTGTTCATTTTTGATGATTTCTTGAGAACGTGGTTCACTAGATCCTGAAAACATTTCACTCTTTGTGATCCCCATTAAATTCACTGTCAGTCAATTCAAGAATTTACTTTTTAGTTTTCTCTTTTTTCCTACTAATTTTAAATCTCACATTAAAATAGAGAGGAAAAAAAATAGAATAAAAGCTGATACCAACTTATAACCAGAAAGGTATATTGAGAATGTGTTAATGCACTATTGTCAGACATTTATAAACTTCTTCCAATGAACTTTGAATTACCCTGGTCCTTTCATATTTTCCAGTTAACATACATACATCTGCTCTGCCATGTAATCAACTGATTGTTACACAAGCATTTGCTAAAGCTATGACAAAGTCAGATTTATGAGGTCAAAAAGTTCAAACTTAATCCATTCAATAGCTGCAATTTATCGTCTGATGATAATTGTATACACAAACATTGTAATGATTTAGATGACACAGTGTAAAGATGAAATCCGTTTATTTTAAAAGGGTTTCTAACCCCTAAAATATGTTGCCATGAACACCTTTCTAGGTCTGCTTTTAACAACATAGTTATTATTGTTTTATTGATCAGGATTTTATTACTGATTTGACACTTATATTTCACACTAATCGAAAAAGGTGTAATTTTTCTACAAGAATAAGACTGTAATTAATTATATCATTATTGTGTTTTCAATTCCTTCCATTTAAAGGGGCCTAGAAAAGAGTGCTTAATTTATCATACATGTATTATAAGGAATATGTAAACCTCTTTAAACAGACAGAGAGCGTGATCCTTTTGGAGATGATGGGATATGACATAGGCACTATATTTATAGATTCTTACCTCTATAGTGACCTGATTTTATAGTGACAGCTATTGTGGAATGGGGTAATAAATTAGCAACTTAGAAGGCTTGTGTATCTAAAACTATTAGTATTCATTACTTTTGTAACACTTATTAGTGACCATTCTCTAATACTTTCAACAGATAAGAAAACAACCTGCAGAGAATGGTAAGACAACAATGGCGTTACATATACTGTATCATATGTGTAATTTTATGTATGTATTTATATACACACAGGTACCCTCAGTTCACAGATTTAGGAAACAATTGCTACAAATGGACAGCATCTGTATTCATCTATTTCTTCTAAACATAAAACATGTTAGCGATTGTAAATTTCCCAGAGACTCTAAAACAAGTAGCTAAATGTGAAATTTAAATTGATCTTTGGTTTATTGCCATTGATTTTGTCAATTTTCTAAATGTAACAGTGTTCACCACTGGGAACAGAAACCTGTATATATATCAGTAAAATTTATGCTTTCAACCAACATAAACTGCACAGGAGGAATGACTGTCCTTGCTGTATAAAATAAAATGCGTGTGAAGTGAAGGATTTTCTTCTCTAATTAGATACTGTATATTATTTTTAACATCATGTTAGTAAATCTACCACATAAATTTAAACGTTATTAACAATATTGCTTGCCCATTTTCAGTTCAGTTTCCTCACTATAGATTTTCACAAGTACTTTGTGATAATGGTATTAGCCCATATGTCTAATTCACGTGTACAAAAAACATTATCGGTGCTCATAGAAACATGCCTCAAGTGTTTTATAAAAATGTCAGCACAAGCATAACCTAAGCTGGCAGATACTTGTATTACTCTAATGCTAATTATTGTTTTCCCAATTAAAATACAGTAGATTTACATTTTCATCCTGTAGTACCTACTTAGCCCATGAGTCCCCAAACACTATGCCTATATGCAACTTCCATTTGCGTGCGGGGGTAGCTAAAGCTGATGGAAGAGAAAATATCCTGCGTTTCCCACTCTGCTTTTCTGAGTGACAAGTGTGGGATTTTGCTCACTGATGTAGCTGAAGTGCTGTTTCAGTTAATATTAGGAACCCACCTTCATCAAACCCAGCTCAATCAGTTTAGGGAGAATAGCCCAACTGTCACAAAATGGCATCCCAAGTGTTTACTTTCGTAGGATTCAAACCAAAGCATTTACAAACTAGTTTTGTGAACCTTAAACATGCAAGGGAAAAACACACAACATATTTTAAAATACGAAGTGAAATAAAATCAATGGCTGAGCTTGTTTTGTGCTAATAGTCTTCAAATGCCTTCATTGTTTCACTGTTTTTAAGCAACCCTCAAGACAGACACATACATAAAGCTTTATATCACCAGTCTCAAAAAGAAGGAACTTTTTTTTCTTTCTGGTATAATGTCTGATAAGATATTAGTACACAAAAACATTTGTCCTAAGAGATAAGGCCACTTATCTTAGTATTGTAATTCACTGGATGGTGAAAAGATGCCCCTCACATTAAGATATCTGCTACCTATGCAGGTCCAGTCAGTTCACGGGAAACCACATTTGTGATTTTTTTTAAAAAGGACATTATGAGCCTTACTGTGTTTTAAGAGCATCACGAACCTGCAATAGGAGCACAAAAAGGGAGCAAAGAACCAGTACAACTTTCTGTTTTCATATGCATGTGGCAATGTGATGAGCCTCCAACGAGGGGGCAGCAGCTCATCACCGCCACCCCCATCAAAGCTGCTCCAGGGACACAGACCAAGCACCTCATCTGGGGCACCAGCAGCACTCCCCCTTCCCTTTGCTCAGAGGTACACTAATTCCTCTTGAGCATCATGTGGTTTTTTCTCTTAATAAATGCAAGGCAAGATGCAAAGATGCTGGTGTTGCCTCCCTGTGCTGGAAATGACACAGCGCTGCCCACGTGCGACCTGTCCCATGTGTCCCACCTCCCTCAATGCTCATCAGGCACCATGGTGAGGATCTAAGAAGCTGCAGGGGAGGACGACTGGGGTGCAGTTCCCCCAGGCAAAGGAGACATTAGCTGGGCGTAGGGTTTCTGCCAGTGCCAGCTTGTGGCATGACTCACTGCCCTGCTTTCCTGCAAACTGAAGCACCGACTCTACAAAATGATTTATAAACAAATGTTTACAGGTACAATAATAAATCAAATGCAATTCCAAGCTATACCTAGCAAGGAGAAACTTCTAATTGTGCCACCACCAGTGCCTGACCCACCATCCTTGTGGCACATGCAGGAGAATGGTTTGTACCCTCAAGGTGAAGTCACCCCTCAACATCTGCAGAGGCAAAACATGCTCTTCACAACCACCAGCCTTCTTATGTCTCCTGCACTAGGCAGAAGGTGAGTAAGATTCTCTTAAAATGCTTTAAAATCCTATTCCATTACATGTAAGTACTTGAGTCCATTACTGGAAGCAACTCACAGATTAACCCAGACATGGTATTTTTCCCACCTCTGTCAACGCATAAAAGGCAAACAGCACAGCTCCCTCCACCCCAGCCTTTGGATGAAGGCTGCTTTTGCAAACAGATTTAAAAATTAAAAAAAAAAATTAAAAAATTAAAAATTGGTTTCAAAATGCTCAAAGTAGAAACTGCCTCTGAAGCAACTGAGCACAAAACATCTCTTTGGCTCCATCAAAGGGGCAGAGAACAGAATCCCCCAGACAAAGAAACTTGTGTTTGGAAAGATCACTCTGTTATCTCCAATTCCCCCCGGGGTGGGCAGCTGCCACCTCTCCTGTACTTCTTGGTACACACGTTTCCTCTCAACACAAACCCACCCACTCGTGTGTTTTACACAGTGACTGCCGGCAGAGCCTGCCTCACTTGAGCTCTTTCGTTCTCTGTGTTTTAGAAGGGACGGTTACAATGCAAGGAGAAGATAAACAAGCTATAATATCTTGTTTTTGCTCCTGAGCTCGTTATCAGCAGTGACTTTGACATTTGGTGGGAGCTCTCGTTTTCATACAGTCTAGCTCTATTGTGTTTTTTCTGATAAGAAACCTCAGTAACAGAAGTGTACATCTGAGAACGACAAGAAAAACCTCCTACTTTTGCAGCAGTCTGACTGCATTCCCACTTCCACCAGTGTTACAGCAGTTTAGGAGCTGCTCCCAGTTTGCAGTGGGAACTGGGAGTGTCAGGGTCAGTCTCCCAGTATCTAAATGAAGTCAGCTTGATGAATTTGACAGAAACATCAGTGATAAACTTTTCTTTTTACTGGAGTAAAATGAACCTACTTGACTTAATTTCCAAAGAAAAACGTAGAATTTATTTGCTTGGATAAAATCTCTTCTCACCTACTCTGCAGCAAACCTGGTCACCTTTGGCTTTAAAAGCACCACAAAACAGCAAAAATGCTGCCTATTTTAAATAAGTGTAACAAATCCCTCCACTTCAAGGAACTGTGGGACAGTGGGACAATGATTCTGATTTCTGCAGCAATGGGGCTGAAATGGAAAACAAACCTTCAGGGAAAAGAGCCCGTGCTTCTCCTGTTTTCTTCTCTTCCACCCTCCTGCTCTTTCAAGAATTTGTTTTCTAAAGAACTGCTAGGAAATTACTGCCTCACTTCCTATATCCCACACTGTCATGAGTACTTTCACCTCTCCTGCCGTGGGCTGTGGCCTGAGGACTCGAGTAGAGCATCAAGCATCGGCCTTTAAGAAAAAACAAAGCATCCCAGAGCCCTGGCAGCCTGCAGAGCAACAAGGATGGGGTTTTCTTTCTGCCAGCTCGCTTTATTGAGGCAGTGGTAAAGGTTTCAGCCCTGGGTGCAAGGTTTTGCCAGAAACTGGGTGTAGAGAAATTGTAAGAGCCCAGCAAGGCACCCGGGAGAGGGATGCAATGCTACCTCAGGGAAGTGAAGTGATAAGAGCTGTCACTGGAGGTACTGAGGGGTGTTTTGCCTGGTGACACACAGGCAGGGGGGTCTACCTGGCCCCTCTGCTGAAAGCCAGCCCAGCTGTTCTCACTGGGCAGGTGAGAGTGGACAAAGGTGGTGTCAGGGCTGAGGCATTCCCAAATATATGCCACTGCGGGCAGGGTGCTGAGCTCTGCTTTCTCCTGGGTCACAGGTACAAATCAGCCACTCGGCCTTTTACAGTTTTCATCCTCTCCTCCCTGGAGGGTTGTGTGATGAGGTCAATTTGAGCTGTGCTTACCTGGAACTTACGTTAGCAGAAGGGAAAATGCCAATTACTTATATTTAAAAATAGACTGAGAGAACATGCTTTTCTCTCTCTATTTTTTTTTTTTTCCATGCTGATTGCCTGGTGGTACTTATGGCTGAGAGAAAAATCAAAACACCATCACTGATTAGGCATTCAAGGCTTGTTTTTGTTTGGGTAGCAATCTAGAGGCGGAATGAGAGGTGCTACCTGGTGACAAAGGGAAAGTACACCCTACCTCACACGCTGCTCCCATCTATCAGCAAGACTTATAAAAGCAACAGGTTGAATTTAACAAATTTCACTGTTTTCGTAGAAAGGTCCCATGTGCTCTAGTCTTCAGATTCCTCCTATGCCAACAAAGAAGGTGCCCTCAGTGCAATAAAGAAGACTGAAATAGAGCCCACAGCATCACAGCTGCCTGTTACACAGCTCTTCATAGCAGAGTAACCTTCACTTGTCTGAAGAAAGACCAAAATGCCTTAAAGCTGCTTTACCAAGCACGGAAGTGACCGTGTCATTGGCTGCAGGTGAGCAAACAAGGATAATTTAGAAACATCCAACAATTCATCTCAAAGTTTCACTTTGAAGAGAGAAGAATCCTTCGTTCCTGCGAAGGATGTCGCATCTGCCTGGGGACCAGGAGCTCGGAGAATGCGGTTCCTTGGTTCATATTCTTTGGAAACCTTTTGGACTTCAAACACTTCAGCTATTAGAAGTGAGTGCCCCTGAGACAAAGCTAGCTTTCTTTTCATTTTGTTTCAGCTTTTGAAGCACATTTGAATAGTTCAATTTTACAGCAGTCAGAGAGGAGTGCTAGGACAGAGCCATGCTAAGTTATCTTCATGTATTCAGATATATTTTAGGGTAACAGGAATTTTAGGAAGAAATGCATAACTACACAAAAGGAAGGAAGACTTATGGGCTTTGCAGCCAGTGTGTTAGGGTTATTAAAATATGCTTTGTTATCTTCACACATGGTAGAAGCTTTATGAATTATTCTTATGGAGATGATTCCTCGTTTTAATGTCTGAAAAGCCCTAAAGTTAGATGACACTTTGATTGCTGCTTTCACTGTGTAAGTACTCACAATATCTCTGCTTCTCATGAAAGTGAATATTCCCATATTTTCCCCAAACCAACCTTTGCAGACGTGAAAGACAACAACAGAATTTCCCTTTGTTTTTTCAAAACTTGTCCAGGGAGCAACTCTGGACTTGTTGTATACCCACCAAACCAGAAGAGAACTACTGCCCAAAGATGGTCAATGAAACTGTACAGAAGACCCAGAAAACAAATCCTTCAGCAAGTTAAGATACCTTCTGGAGATGTTAGTGCTCTGTCTGTTACCCAGTCTGTCCAGGGTATGGAAGAACAGAAAAAGCCAAAGAATCCTTGTCCTTCTGACTCAGGAAACGTTTAAAGATCAATTATTAAGGACTGAACTGGCATCTTCCAACATTTTTGAGATTGCTTGGCCCAGCAATGGAGGATGGCAGTGCAAGCATAGGCCTTGGACTGCTACAGAGGTTATTAGGAAAATTTGTCAGTGCTTCCCATGTTGCAGTGTCATGAGCTCTATAACAGATCCTGAAGAATTTAATATGCCAAAACTCAGGTGTAAAGCTTTGGACATACGGTGGATGATTAAGATGCAGATTTTTTTTTTTTTCCTAGAGTAATAGGAACAATTCTCCTTGTTTGCTCAACTGCAGCCAATGACACGGTCACTTCCGTGCTTGGTAAAGCAGCTTTAAGGCATTTTGGTCTTTCTTTGTTGTGCCTAAAGGTGTTAGTTGAAATTTGTTTGCAAAGTGACTGACATGGATGCTGTTCCATCAGTACTCAATACAAGACATTACTAAAGTCAAACTTCATTTTTCCAGACACTTGCAGAGCAAGTGTAAATTTAAACAATCAGTAAGCTATTCTCAATACATTATGGAGTGCCTAACCACCGGACAGAGCTGACAGATGCATGTGTACATTGGATGATTTCAAGAGATAAAAGCACATGTTTGGGGCTTTGGTTTGAGACATACTTTCCACAGGATGAGATCTCTGATACCCGTTATTTGTTTTGCTCTTGCCAAGCTAGAGGGCTTTCAAGCATGACAACAATTGTTAAGAGTTTACTGCTAAATCATTTAGTTAACATCAGAAACAAAGTGCTTACATGCAGATTGTTTCCAATGCAAAAGCCTATGATATTTCCTCTAAGAATTATATAAGTTCTATTTGGCTCTTTAGACCAAAAAAATTTAAATGTTTAATTAAGAAAGTTATTTAGCTGGTGATCTACTCCTCAGTCAGTATCTCTAATGCAGAACACTGTGTTTAGGTCCAGCCTACACCAGGACCAGAGCAGGTCCTAACATATGAAGCCCCCTTCAATACTTAGTTTTTGACTGCACCATGAAGCTTGCAAAGCTTCAAAGCACTGCAAACTCATGGCTGAAACCATACACTAACAGTGGAGATTTCACTGACACTGACCTACTGGTTTCCGTGTTACTCTCTTTCTAACCTGAGCAGCCTCAGAATAGAGGGTGATGGGGTTGTGGGGGTTTTGTTTTGCTGTTTTGTTTGGTGGTTTGTTTTGTTTTGGTTTTTTTTTTTTTCTAAATTCTCATTAACTAGCTGCCTTTTAAAAACACCCTAATCTATGGATTTTATTAGGATATATTTATCCAAGTTGTTATGGCAATGGTACATTAGAAATCAAATGAAATATTTGTTGGCATGAAAAAATTAATTGTTGCCTAGGGTCTGGAACAAACACAACAGTAGAGATAACATGCCACTAATATGGTTTGTTTGAAGTAACAATACTGTGTCAATTAAATTGGGGCTAAACTATGCAGCCCTCCTAAGCTACTTAGCTGATGCTTGGGGATGTGAGACTTTGCAGTCTATGCCAAGGGAAAATGGTTGGGCTTGCTGTGCTAATGAGTAGCTGGAATTTACCATTTTCTGTAATACATACTCACCTTCTTGTGCAGTGTTTTGCACTGTTGCATCCTTCTTGAACTGGGAACATGAACAGTATTTCTGTACCTCCCATAGCAACAGCCTTATGGGAGTCTATTTCTTCTTTTTTTCCCCCAAGTACCTTGTGGAGTAAATAAAATCTTGACCGAACTTGAGATAAGCTTAAATAACAGTGTTCCAACATCCAGGCATCAAACTCACAAAAAAGGCTTGGAGTTGCAAGGCCATTGCCTTTAGGATTCCTAAATCCTAAAGCCCTTGCTTTAGGATTCCTGAATATGCAATTTGGTGCTAATAATAATCAAGAATTTGTTGCAGCATGATCTCCTGACTAAGGGATATAGAAAGACTGAAATTTAGCTCTGAAAAGAGAAAACAAAGGCCAGTACAGCCCTCTTTTGGAAGGACTTAGTCGGTGTATTTGTCTTGGCATAGATCTTTGGAGAGGAATTAGCTTCGTCCCTAGCATAGGACATAAATCTTTCCATAAGAATCATCACAAATGCAACTCATAGATGCTATGGAAGTTTTTAACCCTTCACGCTCAACATCGTCAGTGGACAAACTCAAGTCCCAAAACTCACCAGGCAAATTGTGCTTCTCAAGTAAAGCATCCAGAAAGCACAGGGAAAGTCAGATGTCCCAGACAGAGTTCCTAGCCCAGGTGTGTGAATACAGGATTAGGAAAATAGCAGCTAACAGATCTATAAGAGATCTGTGTACTACTAGTCCTACTTTATCCAGGTAAAATTCCAGTGCATCCTGCCCCAAAGCACACCTCTCAGGTAACAAGTAAATGCAAACTACTGTGTGCTTATCAGACTGGTCTATGCAGCAGCGCATCCTCTTCATGCCTGTGCATTACAGACTTGAGACTTCAGGTAAAGCCACCAAGGTCTGGGAGGTTTCACATGCCTTCCAAGGTGAGTCATCACGGAAACTCCAAAATCACCCCAGGAAAAGAAAGAAAAAAGTATATGGGAACACAATGTCTGGAGATCCCTCTTATCTACAGCCCCTGTTCTCCAGCCATGCTGCAAAGACTTTATCTGCACTTTTGCTCTGTGTGACAGGAGGGCCTGGCAGCATAAGCCACATCTACAGGACAGCACTCTTCAGTCAATGTCCCACTTTCTCGGAGTTTTAACCCCTGCTCCTGTGGAGTAAAGGCATGGATATGACCCACATAGTTGTTATAGTGTGTTATCTTAGCTGACTCTGACAGATGTTGACATGAGATGCATTTTCATATGAAAGCAACAAGGTTCTTATCTCTTGCACTGAGAAAACACCTTTTATGTGCAAAATGGATCATATACAGCTGAGCCTTGTGAAGGAACAGACATTTTAAAACATATGCATCCAAAGTCAGAAATTAGTTGTTTGCAAGAAGAGTGGCACATATAAATGACTCTGGCCCACAAGCATAGCTAAAAAAAGGAACAAATCCGGAGTGCTGTACACAACTGTATTTCATCAAATACTAGGAAAATGTATATTTCACCTAGATTATGTTGTATGCAGCCAATTTTCCATACAGCTGTATTTACACCATAACATAGTCACTGAATGCAGCTATGATACCATGTAGAAACCTTTAATAAGACACCATAACTTTTGTGCCCATCCACCAGGAATGTGCTGCCAAGAGATATCATATTTACAATATAAAAGGGGACGTATTTTAGATTTGTCCCAATTAACCTTGTAACGAGATGTATTGGAGTGCTTATTAATGACAGTAATGAGATGCAGACAAGACAATGTATAAAACATCATTGGCATATAAATTAAATGCATATACACAGATACCTTTATGCACTGGACATGAAGGGAAATTATTAAGAGGCAATTTTACAGAGAAAAAAGGCTAATTAGAAAAAAATTCAATACTTTTCCTAGCTTATATCCATCAATGTTAGAAAACCTGTTTGCCTTGTGACTGAGGAATTGTTCCCACTGCTTTTACTGTGCAAGTTACAAAACTAATTTTATGATGGTTCTCTTGGATGTATTTTCTATAAACAGCTACATGTCCATTATCTTTTGACTACATATTGCTCTGTTGTTTTATTTCCTTTGGTATGGATGCAGGTTTTAAAAATAAAACAACTTTATGTGTTTTGAAAGCTATTCTAGATATAACTTTATTTCTCATTGACGCAAGTTACAATCATGTTATTTACAAAAATCCCACAAGTCTTAGATTTTATAAGGCAGAATGAAGGTCATGATCTCCAGCTTAAAAGCTAACATGTGCTTAAATTAGTGGGTGGGAATCGTCCACTTAAAATTTGTAGATCTGCTCATGTGAGTGAAGCTATTCACCTACTCAAGTGCTTTGTTGAACTACTGCCTAATTTTCTTGTTCTACCATCAAGATCTTCATTAAAGTCATAGCTAAATCCCACCCAACTCAGGAAAATTTAAGGTGTGCCATTAGCAAAATGGAGACTTTAAAATGATTGTCATGACCAGCAATAACAACAAACTGATTACCATGCTGAGCTTTATAATAGCATTTCACTTTCTTTTCATTATTAGAATTATAATAAACAGATAAATTACATCCACACGTACACAAACAGCTATGTAAGCATAGCTGAAAAAGTCGGAAAATCACTTTATCAGGGGAGTGATTGGATCTCAAAGGATACTGGAAATTATATACAGTAAAAGCAATATCTCATGCATGACTTATAGTGATCAGGAGAGGCAGGAGGCAAAGGAATAAAGCTTCAGATACCTTGGAGCTGTTCATATTATTACAATCATATCCTGCCGTGTTACTTATTACTTCTTTAAAAATACTAAATGAAGAGAAAGTACTTTCTTTCAATGTTGTTTAACTCTGAAAACCACCACACCTCTAAAATAACTTCAACTTTCTATATTTTTTAAAATTAGTTGGGGAGGGCGAAAGAATGAAGCCAAAGGGAACAAAGACTGAGTAGGAAAACCAGGGGAAGGCAGCAAAAACCTCAGAAAGACCTAATGCAGTTAAGAAGCCAAGTTGCAGAGGTTGTGAAGGTCAGTTCTGCAGAACATCAGAGCCTGTCCTCTATCTTGCTTCTCTCTGTAGAGCTGTCTATGACTGTTCAGAGGGGAGAGTGCTACCCATTGTCCAGAGACATTCCACAGCTCCTGCCAAAATAGGATGGGACAGCAATTTCTGTCCACTCGCTCATGCAGCCAAAACTGTTGAGATCAGGATTGCTCAGCACCTCGGAGTCAGCCCCTGAAGGAGATTTCCCCCGAGATCTGTACAAAGTCTAGCAGAAAGGGGCCCCAAATGCTGATATGAAACAGCCATTGTCCCAAGGACAATGTAATCCGGAAAACTTATGAAAGGGGCCCCCCATAGAGTCCCACTCAAGGCAAAAGGTAAAAGTCTTTTGGGTCAGGGCACTATAGTAGGTCAAATATCTACACTTGTACAAAGATGGAATTAAGCTAAACTCATGCAAAATCAGTATTTTCCTCCTAATGCAACAGCTTCTGATTAGCACTGATCTTGGAAACCAGACTGTGAAGGGAGATGAGTCTGTTCCTAGAAACTCTTATCTCAGGCTGGTGCCTCTTTTCTAACCTGCTGTGGAGTTTTTAAAGTCTACAAAACTCAGCACATGATCATGAAAGCTTCAGTATCACACCATGCACTGCTCGTTTCAAGTTCACCCTTTGAATCACCACAGACAGGTTTAGTGATAGCTGTCCGAGTTTTACACTCTTAGAAGATGTTACTGCTCGCTCACTTAGGGCTTTAAATGTGGGCTGATGTCTACTGCGCACAGTATCTTAACTTCTCCATTTTATTAGACAATATTGCACTGGTGAAGTGATAAATACAAAACAAGGAATGGCTGAATGACCTGAGCACTGGGTTGGGACTACCTCAGCTGCCAGGTGCCACAGGATGGAATCTCAGCAGGGTCAAGCCAGCTCTTCTCCTTTGACTTAAATTAAACCCCCACATAAACCAGTACATGGGGTCTTTGACACGAGTCTTCAGAAAGAACTTTTTTTTTTGTTTGGTAAGAGAAAAATTTATTTTAGTGTTCTTTCTTTAAGTGTCACAGCTGTATGTTATTTTGCAGAAAGTTGTGGGTTCCCCTTTATCTGGACTACTACACACCTGCACTTGGCACTTTGACATACAGCAGTCAGCAGCCTGGCCCTGTGCTGAGAATCCAGCGGGCACCAATGTCTACCAATATTTCCCCACCTGTACACTTTCAGTGAAACTTTTACAAACAACTTTCAACCCATTTAGTGAAAGAGAAAGCTCCGACTACCATCATCACCCCCACTTAATACATAGTTATGACTGAAAACAGAAGATCTCCTAAAGCAATTAGCAAGCAATCTACTTGCAACTGATATATTAAATGCCAGGAGATGGATGGCATCAGGAATCAAAATATGTTTCATAATTTCTATTTTATAATTCAGGGATTTGTTTGTTCTTTGCTTTTGAAAAATCACAGCTACTAGGTGAACCAAGCATGAAAATGTTGCTCCTGAACAACAAAAAAGCTAAATTAGTTACTGAGTACCCATTGCCAAGGGCAACACGTTCAACAGAGGATATGATAATGATAGACGGATCCTCAACTAAACTCTCTCTCCAAAATAAGTGCACAACATCTTAGATATTTTCACTTACACTCGAGTCACCTTCCTTCCACAGCAGCTGCTTGCAGGGCTGTCAGTGAAAGCCAATAGAGGTATGGTTTCCTGTCATTAATATGACAGAATCACCCCAATTTTCAGCTGACAGCACTGGATTTTTATGGCTGCTCAGGCCTTGTTCTTTCCTGCTCCTCCTTTGTATTTATTTTTTCGCCTGGGAATTTTATTCTTTTCCTTTCACTGTTTCCCCTATTACTGTCCCTTGAATCAACACAGATTCCTACACCTTCTATGTCCCCTTTTCACCTTTCACAGAGGTCGTTTTTTATTCCAGACAACAATAGAAATGAAACAATGACAGCACAAGGTGACTTCATTTAGCCCAGCATCTTTCAAACTGATCCAAAACAGTCTGATGATGAAAAATACAATCTCAGCACTGACAAGAAATTATTTGTTCGGTACAGGTAGGACTCATTCCTGAGTATTTAAAAGCACAGAAGGAGAGTAAGTTTGTGGACCACGTGGTGGCGGGTCCTCTGGGAAGAGCTGGTATTTCAAATGGGAGAAGCCTGTGTAATTCATAAGTGCACTAATTGCACCACAAACAGAGATTCCTGCTGTCAACCACTGTTGACGGTGATTCAGCATGGTCCCACTTCGAACCCAAAACTGTTATACATTATGTGCATTAAGGAACCAAAAATCAGACCCATTTCCATGCTTTTGCTTGGGATGTAAAAGTCTTGAAGCTGCTCATTAGCCTGGCATAGGGATATGCTAGAACCACACAAAACCGAGGTCCTTATTCATGCAGGCACAAATCTTTTTGCCTTTCTCGCAGGCGTGGACCCAGCTGCAGCCATACCTGCACTTACTCACTGTACTCCAAGAGGAAAATCAAACTTTCCCTTTAAGTTCAGCAAGCAAGTTCTTAACAAAGCCATCAAACACATCAAACCACTTACTAATTATTAGAAAATAAAATCATGGTCCGTGCTCCCAGGTTTCTGAAATTACCGGAGGCCAACAAGAATATCTAACAAGAAATTCATGAAAGTACCTTTGTTAATGTTCTTTTTATTCCTTCATCAAATTCATTTTGTTTAGAGAGAATATTTCTCCTTATTTTCCTTTGCCAGATAAGCCCAGAACTGGGGAGCTTTTGTAACAAGGGCTAGCAAACAATGTAGAGCGTGGGGAAGAAACCATGTTTAGACAGGCAAACCACGGATAACAGCGATATTGTGTGTGTCAGGCAAGAGAAAGGAGGGACTGCAAACTAATAATGACAGGGCTATTTATTACTGAATAACCAGCCTCTAATTTTAGAAACATAAGATCTCCTATTTTCTATTGTTCGTTTTAATTAGTATTTTCCCTAAATAGTCTCCCTCTTCCTATATGCTATTTATACAATTGCAAAGAAAATATAAAGTACATGCAATGTTAGCAGAAAGGCAACAAAACGTGCTGTAAGTGGTATGTTAGCTGTGCATTGTCTGGAGTGGGGACAATCCAGGGAATGATTTTGTCTTTTGCAACAGGACTTCTTTTTTCCTTTTAGAGACAATAGTCTGCCTTTAGTATCCCACCATGTCACCACATCCCATAGACACGGAATTGCAAGAAGTACATCAGAGCCTGTAAATAGGGTGAAACAGGTAAATATTTGTGCGAAGAGCAGCTGGAGGAATTCAGACCTGAATTGGGCTCTCTCTCTTTAAAATGCTTTTTGATTTTTTATTTTTTTTTGCCTTGAAAAGCTGACAAAACGCTTGGCAATGGCTCAGAAGCTGGTGCACTGCAAGATACCCCATCTTGCTGTTTCCTTGCACTTCCCTCATCTGCTGTAACCACTTGTTTCTTGACATAAGTAGGCAAGAAACCTGTGATTTAGTATGCAGGGTCCCTCAGCTACGCCCTTGCACTCATACAACAAAGGGTATTTGGGAAAGGGATATTTTCATCATGGGCATAAAGGGTTCACTTACCCTCTGGGTGTCTAACACACTATTCAGTATATCTTGTATTTCTCCTTCTTTTCCCTGTAAGATGGCACAAACCCTTCCATCTGAGGGCAAGAAAGTCAAGCGATCATAAAAATGGCTATACTGGGCAAAGGTCCTTCTCACCCTGGACCCAGCCTCCACTGCCAGACACAAGCAGATGCCTGGGCTGGAGTGTAATGACAGAACAAGCTTATATAAAACTTCCTCCCTTAAATACTTCTTAGATCTGTTCTTGATTAGACACGTGTGATTGCTTTCTGTTTAATAGCGCTTATAAGAACTTGTTCAGTCTCCACCTGGACTCATGGAAAGCCATTGCATTATAGAACCACAGAATGGTTAGAGTTGGAACGGACTTTAAATATCATCAAGTTCCAACCCCCCCTGCCACAGGTAGGGACACCTTCCACCAGACCAGGTTTCTCAAAGCCCCATCCAGCCTGGTCTTAAACACTTCCAGGGATGAGGCATCCACAACATCTCTGGGCAACTTGTTCCAGTGCCTCACCACCCTCACAGGAAAGAATTTCTTTCTGGTATCTAATCTAAATGTCACCTCTTCCAATTTAAAGCTGTTACCCCTTGTCCTGTTGAAAAAAACAAACTACACCAAAACAAAAGATACATTACAGGTGTTCTTCTGCAAGGAGCTTCTTATTTATGAGAAACTACTTTTTTTGTGAATGTGCTTGAACTCAGCTCCTGCTAAATTATTTTGATATTCACCTATCGTACATTTACATTTAGTGGTTTGAGAGTGGATTTTTCTTTTGACTACTAGAGCAATGTATTTTCTATACATTCTCCAAAAGTACCAATGCCCTCAACTCTTATTAGAGCTAACTCTAAGCCAAAATAAAGGAAGATAGAGGAAAGAGAGCTGGCAAATCTAAAGGTGAACACAAATCAGTGCAATCTGGTCTCCCCTCCTTTCTTTTGACATAGTCCTATGATAACTAAGTTTTAAAAGAAATAGGTGAGTGATGCTGCAGGATTAGGTGCTGCCCATTTGTGCCAGCACAGCTCCCCACCTCGCACACCACTTCTACAGGGTGTGCATGTGTAAAGGTTTTGACACTATTAGCTCCTACAGATACATCTGGGAAAGGTGAATCTGGTTCCCCAGACAGGCCCTCTGAGAAGAGGCTTTACCTGAAAAGAAACTACACAGATCAATGTAAGATGCTACCTCTTTTCTGAAAACTCAGATATTGAAATTTAGTGCATCTCCAAGTCTTGTAAATGTGTATGCCAGGAGGGGAAAATAAGTAAGTAAATAAGAACAGTGCAGTTTTCCCTATAAAATGGTCCCCAGGCTGCTCCGACCCCCAAGACCCCCCTGCCTGCCTGCACTGCTGAGGGTTTGCAGGAGAGCTTTTCCCACTGCCAGGACCAACTGCAGTTGGCTGCTCATCCCAAAGTGGCAAGAAAGCAGAGGAAGGGAGTATATTGTGGGATGTTTTCCCCTTGGGCAGGGCTGAAACTCGTATAAGGACTGAAGTGTCTTCCCTCAATGACAGACTCGCTTCAACAGTCGCCAAAACTGCGCTGCTTCTCTGTGAGAGCTGGCAAAAACCAGCTGAATATTCAGTTTCTGTTGTGTTGATCCATGATCCTCTACGAACTCTTGGTGCCAAGTTTTAAGCAGCTCCATGTGCAGCGTTTTGTAAATCACTTCCAGATATGCAAATAGCATCATTAAAACATTTGCATATATCCCTAAGTTTCTACTTCAGGTCCATATGCCCAGGCTGCAGAAGAGGGCAGAAAATAATGCTGCAGCATGGCATGAGGCAGGTACGTGTGTGGAGTGTAGGGAGCAATGGGAGCAGGGAAGGGGAGACCACCTCTGGCTGCCCTGTGACAGCTGCTGCAGAAACCCCCAGGGAGCTAAAACCAGTTTTTCCAAGGAGCAAAATGCAAGCCCTACCCTCTCTCCTTTATGCAAGGAGAAAGTGGCACGAGCACACGGTATGTGACATCTCCGGCGATGGGGAGGACCTGCCCAGAGGCATAGCTTTTTACCCACTCATTCCACCAATTTTAATACTCTCCCAGTCTGTAAGACTTCGTAGCATCAAGGTCTCCTCAGCTACATAAAATCCAGCACGGAAACTTGAGAAATGCATTTGGAGGAAGATGCAAACCACCCATATGCAATCTGAAGAGTCATTGCAGGGCTAGAGACTGTGAGGACCTCCGAGGAATGAACAACCTGGGGTGGCTTAACTTTAAGAAGACAGGTCAGACAGGGCATAGGAGAGCAGCCGTCAAACACATAAAAAGCTGCTGCAAAGAAGGGAGGAATCTATTTTCCATGCCCATGGCAGACAGAAGAAGCAGTAATGGGATTAAATTGCAGTAAGAAAGATTAAGGTTAAACATTAGGGAAAATTACTGAACAATGAGGCTAGCAAAGCACTAGAATAGATTGCTTGGGGAGGATGGAGAGTCTGTCACTGGAGGTCTTAAAGAATAGATTAGACAAGTGTCCATCAGATATGACAGATACAGGTGGTCTTGCCTTAAGGCGGAGAGATGGGGAAGTTGGCCCCTTGGGACTACTATTTGTCCCGCAGCCCAGGGAAATGGACAACGTAATATGAATCATACCTGTGCATGCTCACAATCTGCAAAAATATTCTGAATAACATTTTAAACCAACAACAAAAAAAAAAAGATAGTAAAAACTGTAGAACTCTTGGGGAAAAAAAAATTGCATACACTTTTAGTTGTGACAGTCTACTAATTGTTTCAGATTCTTGAATTTAGTTTTCACTGGTTTAGGTTTTT
Organism: Nycticryphes semicollaris; assembly: GCA_013400055.1. Taxonomy (NCBI): domain Eukaryota; kingdom Metazoa; phylum Chordata; class Aves; order Charadriiformes; family Rostratulidae; genus Nycticryphes; species Nycticryphes semicollaris. Next base: position 340,778 of record VXBJ01003386.1, read on the forward strand.
GCATCATCAGTTGTGCTTGAACAAAATCCTTAGGATTTCTCAAAGCTTTCAAGAGAAAATTTTGAAATATTCCAGTTTCTAGGAGGAACATTCTAATTATTATTTTTTCTTAAAAGGAAAATCATCAGGAAAGGAAATCATTTCAGTGACCAAATATAATGGGGAAAATATTTTTTTAAACTTCATGTTTTCCTCAATCGCCTTCAATCAATGCCAGAGTTACATACCTGAATCACTGAAGTCATAAAACAGAGAAACAAGCTGAAACTGTCAAATTATTCATTGCAAACATATTTCTTAGCGTGACTCTATGGTAAAATGTACATACTGGTCCTGTAAACTGTTCAACACATTTTTAAGTTCAGAATAACCTTGATTAACTAGTTATGTTTTATTCCTAAACTTCCTATACATGCACATTTGATAAAATAGTCAAAGCCACTATCCAGAAAAGGAAAAATAAACTGCACTGCACATATGAATAGGAAAAAATAAATTGATGCTTTTTTTTCAGCTTCTCATTCTCCCAGGATTCAGAGCTGCCACAGATCTGAGTATTACTAGCCATATTTTTGAAGGATAAACCAAGCCTGTGCAGCTCACCCCGTCCCACACAAGGAATTGAAGTCTGGAGAAGAAGCTGTCAGAGATTTTGGATGTGTTTAATTCAATGAGAATTTTCCATCCACTCCCATGAAGCCAAGTTTTCTCCCCAGATCGGCTGTTGCTCCAACAAGTGAGGCGTGCTGTCATGTGGCTTCCCTTACTCAGACATACAGACCTAACACAGATGAGTCTATTTATGGATGATTAGAAATAAATCTACAGAGCAGGGTCCTAGAGAAAAGTAGCGGAGAGATTTTTGCCAGTGCAATCAGGTGTAGACTGTAATCTGGAAGGGGATCTGCACGGCAAAATTAAGCACTTTGCAGGACGGCAGTTGAGATAACAGTGTAAAACAGTTTCAGACCAATGATCAAAGAAACCGAAGCAGGCTAGCGGAGCTAATTTATGGGTTGGACATTCACGTGGAAAGGACTGTCGGGTTTACTGCAATGCTCATTAAACAACAGTAGTGAGTAGCATGGCTTCTGCAGACCACCTCTTCTGCCTGCGCAGAAAGGATTGAACGTGCATTGGCTCCTTTACACAAACCCACACACTTTTATTGTCCAGTTATAGCACCTGAACTAATAAGATACTACAGACCCAAAATTCACACTGTCAACTTTATAAACAAATCTTTAAACCTCAGCCACAAAACATGAACAAAAGAGACATTTCTGCCTGGAATTAACTCCTTCACATCAGCCCATTGAAGAAAACACACCTTTCTACTAGTAGTTCTCTACTTGCAGGAGAGAACATCTGTCTCAACAACTTGGCCCTAAAACGAACCACTGCCCTCACAACTGCCAAGATGAAGATACCAACCCACCACCTCATGGCATTATTGCTGCACAGGAGGCACACTTTTTGGAAAGGCACATTTTTCTTGTCTTCAAGGTCTGAGACAACAAGAAGGAGCACAAGTGATAACAAGCCTAAAAAGACAAGGCTGAATTCTAGAAGTAGGGATTTCAGAGAGGTGGGCATCTCCTCCCTCCTTCCCTGCAAGAATAGGGAAAATTGCAGAGCCCTGCAGATGACCTGGCATACTTTTCCTCTTTTAATCAGAGTAAAATATTTAAATAAGGTTACAGTGAAAAGGCATCTTAAAAAAAAAAAAAAAGTAGGACACATTAATTTTTGAGCAAACTCAGAATGAAAGTTGTTGGTTTTGTCAAAGACTTTATATTCCTAATGCTCCAAATTCTTTGTGAGCCATCTCCTATATGACAGGTTCAATATGACACATTCCTGCAGGCCAACACAATCTTCTGCCTGCACTACCAAGTCTAGTGGATAGCAAAAGGGATTTAGGATTGGCCTTTCAAAAGAAAACACGATTCAGATTACTCATCTAAGAGCACTAGTTATGCAAGTTTCTGTGTCAAAAAAGTTTCTGGAGAAAGAGTGATCTGTGAAAACAACATTATAATTTGTTCTCCAATTAAAGTAACTGTAGGAGTAGTCATGTTCTCTAAGAGCTGGGCTTTGGTAGGAAACCCGGTCAATTAACCAAAGATTTGGCTGTGGAGGTCTGACCAAGCCATTCCAGAGCTCGTGTCTGTGTGCAAATAGTCTAGGTGAACCTAACATACATATATTCAATGACCGATTCCTTTATCAAGAAGTCAATGTTCAGTGCCTGTGATATTTGCTAATTCTTGGTGGAAAGAAATATCAATGTCAGGCTGGAGTTAAAAGAAGCAGCAGATTTTCGTTGTGTGCAGAACGAGACCACCACTGCCTACGAGAGTAGCTGGGCTGGCTGGATCTCTGTGGTGAGACAGAAAGGAAAGCAAGAAGTATATGCCTGGTATCTGGCCACAATACGGACCATCTTTGATATGGGGTTTGCCTATGCTTGGAGAAAGACAACTAAAATGGACATTTGAGAGTGATAAAGAAAAAAAAAAAGTGATAAAAATGAAATGGAATGAATCATTGAAGACCATGCAAAAGATACCAGAACTGGTGGCCATCCAAGGCTATGGAAAGAGAAATTTTCAGCAGGGTAGAAGTGCTAAACAAAGCGCAACTACACCAGAAAAACCATCTTATTATAAGTAACAGATCTTTTTTTAAAAAAAAAAACACTAATTTAAAAAAAAAAAAAAAGTTTTCAACAGTGCTGCAAACATCTCAAAAGTTTAAAAGGATGATTCCTCTTATTCTCCATATCCATATATTACCATATCATTTAGCACAGAATAAAGACCCATCAGTTTAATTATACAGCTAAAGACAGGTGGTTGTTGTTGTTTTCTTTGATGATGATGCACTGCAACAATAAACAGGCCTGTTATTTTTAAATTAGCATATGGGTTTTTTCTTTGATGATACAACACCTGTGGTTAGAGTGTATGTTGAACCGGAGAAAATACCTCCTGGAAACATCTCCACAGACTTAAGATTTCAAATTTAGAACAACAAAAGCTCCACTTGAATCCCCTGTTGTTGGAAGGAACAGCAATTAATTATTAAAAAAGGAACCAAAACATTACCATCAATCCTGCTGACAAGAGGTGCTGGTGGTTACAGTGGACAGGGACAATTATGCACATATCACAGGGCTACAGACAACTTCTGAATTACAATTACACCAAGAAACTCACTACAAATATCACAGATGAATACCACTGAAAAACATTATCAGGACTGGCTTGAAACATATGTTGCATTAGTGCTGGGGGAAAATAAGGCATACACCAACTTCAGAAGAGATGTCTGTCCAGGCAAATTCTTCAATGTTAAAAAATTCTGCAATTCTGGAGCCTGTGCAAAGAAATTACCAAACAAACAACAAAAAAAAATGTCTTGTACTGCATTAATTATTTTTAAAACTGTAAGATAGTGTCCAGTAAGGAATATTTCAAGTGCAAGTAGAAGAAATGCACACACTTGCAGGTTTTTTCCTGATTCTGATAGTCGTGACCATGCTGATGAATGTATCAACAGAGGATGACCAAAGTGTCCCTGTAAGATGTGCTGCAACTTGAACAAGCATTACTACTGCTCTAGATGAGCTGCCCTGATCCACCCATCATCTCCATCATCCTCAGGTTACCTCGCTGACAATGCCATTTACAGAAGACTCTCTTCATTCAAGTCCATTGCCAAAAAGGGAGATAGAAGAGCAACAGGAAAAAAACCAATCAGAGAAATTATAAACCAACTGGAAAAAAAAAAGCATCCTTTGAGGCAGACTCTGAAATGAGACGCTGCTTGATATTTTAATATCAGTGTTTTAATATCAAGCAGGATAAAGGTCCCATGTATTTCCTGTAATGGATTAAATTGTCTTTAGTAAGAGCTTAGAGGAAGTAGTAAACTATCATTGAGCATACCTGTAAGACCAATTGAAATGACCTGGCCCTTCTTTCTATTAGCAAAACCTTGGGTGAACAGGAAAATGACTAAAGCACCAGCTGTACATAGAAAATGGGGAGGAAAGATAGAGAAATAAAATTGGAAGGCGATAAAGAGATGTGAAGAAATCCTATAAATATAGATTCAAAGATGGAAAATTCAGCAAACAAACTTCAATAGTTGGCATTTTTTATTCTCAGTCCAGGTTTCCTTCCATCAGTGGATCTCAAAGCAGTTTACAAATATTAGCTGATGAAATTTGTTCTTCTGCCAAGTTCCCATTGACAAAAATCACATCTGTTAATGCAACCAAGTACTGGAATAGAGTTTAGTCATAAAGAAAAAAGATTTGAAAAGCTTTTGGATGATCAGTTTCAAAATATTGTCTCCAAAGTTCCCGAAAGTAGCTGACCTGGGAAAGGAAATCTCCAGGTGGCTCTTAAAAAGTACAAGTTCCATCTGCAGGGAGTTTGTATCAATCCTCCACTGCCCCAGTAAAATATCAAAGTACTGATCACTGAGAATAGCTCACATACCATAGACTAAGCTTATTGGTTCTTTAATTCAGTCCTTACTAATTAGATACAAAAGAGCTCAGCTTGCAATTACAGAATGCTTTAGGTTAGCTGGTCAGATCCTCATCTGCTGGAAATTGGTATCCTCACAGTAATTTCAACAGAACGCTAATACTTTATGCCACTTGCATATCAAGACAGATATCACTTATGAATATCCTCAACGACCAGAATTTCCATCTCACAGGACACAGGAATTAAAACTCACTCTTTCACCAAACTATTTTAGTTAGCCCATGTTAAAGCAAAAAAAAGATACAATATAGCCTGGAGTGGCATATTAGCATTCTGTGATTATGCTTTCTTGACATCGCTTGCCACCTTTACTACAACCTCTTTTTTGCCACGTTCCTATTCTTCCAGAAAATAAAATCTATAATATGTAATAATTTAGAATTAATATCTTGATTCCCTAGATCCTTTAATGAATTCAAATGCACTTAGGGAATCTAACCAAAGACATCTGTTCATGAATAGTGAGAATTATTACCAAGTCCTGGTGGAGACGGCAAGATGCCATCTCTTCCCGAAGTACCTCCCAGCTGAGAAATCAACTGTCTCCTGGCTGAATTTTCTCGTGTCAAGGTTTTACCGTGTTATGCCTCTTGGGATTACTTACTAACAAGAGCTCCCTCCCAAACTTTTCCGACCCCCAGAAAGGAGGAAGATGAGCCTAGCATGTTTTTGTTGTCCAACTACACGTGCATACTACCTTTATCATATAAAATAATGATGGCCTCAATTAATACTAATTACTACTCCAAAGTTTCACAAATCCCTTTTTAATCATCTTTGGGTTTAACTGATTTACCCTAACCCCCTCTGTCTGCCAAAAAATTAACATTTCATTAGACAAATCATAACCTAGTCCCTATTCTCCAAAATCCAACCCATCTGGAAATATTCTACCTCATCAAATGTCAGACTTGCACAGTATAATGGAAAACTACTTTTATTTAAAAACCATAGCAAGTGTGATATATCTATACTTGTAGATGCAGATCTAGAAATATCACCACACCCACGTCCCACCCACCACTCACTACACTCCAGAAGATGTCCAGTGCCTTCACCAGTTACCATTTTACTTCTTCCTCGCTCTTTGCAAATCTTCTCTCTCCTTTCCAAACATCCATCACAGATTAATTTACCTCAACTGTCAGAAATGTAAACCATCAGCAGCTTGTTACATTGAAGAGGTTAAATGAAACTTTTGACATGACTTGTGTTTAAAATCCATCTTTAGCTGATGGCATGTCATCAGCTAGAAAATGTGTAATCAGCAGAGCAGACCTGAAAGTCTGAAAAGTCAGAGAATGCAAAGTTGTGCTGGAGGTTTTTCTTTCCCCTCTCTCTCTCTTTTTTTTTTTTTTTTTTTTTTTTTTAACAATTTTTA